>JASDQU010209139.1:0-23809 GCA_032191745.1 Picea mariana
TATTTTCCTAGGTTGGGCAACATTTTATTAGGGGAAAATTTTTAAATCTTCCTTAACATGTTATTCGTCCTAAAGCCATCTAGGTTTATCCAATTATTAAATAACACGTGACGTGCCCTTCAGGACGCACTAGGTGCTCCAAGGGTACCACTCGCCTCTTTCTGTTTCTCTTATGCAACGTGCCCTTCAGGACGCACTACATTCTCCAAGGGTGCCACTCGCCTCTTTCCATTTTTCTTGTGTGACATGCCCTTCAGGACACACCAAGTGCTCCAAGGGTACCACTCACCTCTTGACTGACTTGGTAGACATCAAAAACCCCTGGATTCAATACTCCGCCAGGTGATCTTGTGGGAGACTAAGGACCTCTAAGACCTCTAAGGAATAAGGTGCCTACCTTATTGCAGACCCCTTAGAATCATCGTGAGTGATTGTCGCATTATGCCCTCATGGTATCGTGGGTCCTCTCGAACTAGGTAATCATTAACCTACAGTTTGAGCCACGATAGGAGTGCTAGTAGGCTGTGGTAGTGTTGTTCTCCACACCTCTCCCTCAATATCTCTGGTAGTCCTGCATGACCCCTCTTCTCCACATGTGAGCTTGGTTGGCAAGCTATCATCGGCATGCATCATCAATGAATCATGTCAGAAATATATCCATCATCATATCATCTAATTAGATGCACTAATATCACATATAAAACAATCAAACCCCAATAGTTCACTCCTTGACTCGATCTGGAGTCCAAGGGGTTCCATCAATGCCTCTGCATCCTCGAGGTCCAAAATCTTTCACACTTAGTAAAACTGAGTCAATAGTATATGTCTATGTCAAGGCAACAAAACAACATGTCATAAACCCATAACCCCTCATAATCCAAATCAAATGTTTAGTAGTATAATAATCTGGATCACTTGTGAGCAAGTATCCTCAAAGAATAAGTTCGCTCATTGTGCGCAAGAGCAGGATGTTACATACACCCCCTCTTGGTCTAAACTTCGTCTTGAAGTTTCAAAGTATAAGTGCCGAAATATTGTGTATCACAGTATCATAATTCTATCTATCAAACAAAAATGGAAACTGTTGGCGCATATCATATGCATCCTTCCAGGTCATCGAGTGTGGACTATAGCTTTCCCACTGGACCTTGACCTGCTTTACTGTTTGACGTCATAGCTGTCGAATGTGATGATCCAAGATGTGGATTGGCTCAGCCGTGAGTGCACCTAGTTCGATACCTGCAAGGAACTCATGTCAATAACATGTGTAAGATCACTAACATAATGTCTCAAAACAGATACATGAAAAACATCGTTCATACGCCTCAAGGAATCATGCAAGGCTAGTCGATAGGCCACGGGCCCCCTTCTTTCCATGATCTCGAAAGGTCCCATGAACCTAGGAGAGAGTTTATCTCCCTTTCCAAACTTGATCGAACTCTTATGCAGTTTAACTCGCAATAAGACATGATCGCCAACCTCGTAACTACGGTCGACATGGTGCATGTCGGCATAACTCTTCTTTCGATCCTGTGCTTCCTTAATCCTTTGTCTTATTGTTTTTATTTTCTCTTCCATTTCTTGGATTTATTTTTGTCCCACCAGGACCCTATCCTCAGGCCGATCCCAACTCAAATTCATCCAACATGGTCATCCGTAAAGAAACTCGAAAGGCGCCATCTTAAGGGTGCTTCAGTAACTGTTGTTATAAGTGAACTCCACCAGTCACAAGAATTCTTCCCAACGCTTTTGTTGGTCCATCATGTACATGTGAAACATGTCCTCCAAGGTATGGTTTGTTCGTTCGGTCTGCTCGTCAGTCTCCAGGTGGTACACAGTACTGAAGTTAATTTGGGTTCCCAGGGCCTCTTGGAAACTCGTCCCAAATCGTCCAGTAAACACCGATCCTCGATCGGATATAATCCTCTTAAGCATGCCATACACCCTCACAATCTCACTGATGAAAACTCTAGCTATGTCAGGTGCCTCATACGTCATATGCACAGGAATAAAGTGAGCATTCTTCTTCAGAGAGTCTACTAATATGAAAATTGAGTCATGTCTCCTTGTCGTTAGTGGCAATCCAACAATAAAATCCATCGAAATAACCTCCCATTTCGATTCTAGAATAGTGTATGGTTGTAGTAATACTGTTGGATGTCTATGTTCATCCTTTAGCTGCTGACATTCTAGACATCTGGCCACATAGTTTACTATGTTTTCCTTCATTCCCTTCCAGAAGAATAAGGGTTTAAGGTCCTCCCTCATCTTCGTGACTCTCGGGTGAGCCATGTAGAATTCTCTATGAGCCTCTCTTAGGATCAAGCTCCTCAAATCTTTGTTTGGTGGTATGTAAATCTGATTTTTAAACCTCAACAATCCATCATCATCAAAAGTAAATCCTTCGAATCTTGGTACCATCATTGTGATTTGTCCGATAAAACCCTCAACCTCTTTGTATAGTCATCCTCACGCTGTAAGGTTAGAATATTTTCACATAGATTCATCTAAAGAGCCAATACCTAAAAGGTGTGTGGTCTCCGACTCAATGCATCTACCACTCGGTTCATTATTCCTTTTATGTAAGTAATCTCAAAGTCATACTTGCTAAGTAATTCCAACCAATGTTGTTTTCACGCATTCAGGTCGCTTTGCGTAAAGATGTTTTGTAGTCCACAGTGGTTCGTCTTTAGTTCAAATTTTCATCCAACAAGGTAGTGTCTCCAAAACTTCAAGGCATATACAATGGTTAACAACTACAAATAGTGCGTCGCATAGTTATTCTCATGCCTTCTCAGTTTCCTTGAGATGTAAGTGATCATTCGACTTTCTTACATCAAGACTCCGCCTAAGCATTCCTTGGATGCATCAGTGCATACCAAGAATTTTGCATCCATGTCAGGGACCTTTAGTATCAATGTTGTTGTCAATAGCTCCTTGAGCCTCCGAAATGCTTCTGTGCATTTCTTGGTCCAAACAAACTTCTTGTTCTTCTTCTGCAATTCTGTGATCGAATTTGCTATCTTTGAAAATCCCTCGATGAACCATCGATAGTATCCTGCTAAAACCATGAAGCTACGTACTTCTGGGACATTTGTTGGTGCAGGCCATTCCATAATAGCTTTGACCTTTGCTAGATCCATGACAATACCTTCGTCGGAGATGACATTCCCTAAGTAGTGATTCTTTGATTGATAAAATGAGTATTTGGACAACTTCCCATACAATTTGTGCTCTTGCAGACACTGTAGTACCAAGTGCAAGTGCTTGTCATGCTCCTCTGTCTTCTGAGAGTAAATCAAAATATCATCAATGAATACCTGGACGAACTTGTCCAAGTACTCGTAGAACACCACGTTCATCAAACTCATAAATACCCCTAGGGCATTTTTCAGTTCAAATAATAAAACAATAAACTTGTAATGCCCAAACCTTGTTTTAAAGGTAGTCTTAGGGACATCATCCACCTTAATCTGTAACTGGTGGTATCCTGATCAAAAATTGATCTTTCAGAACACTGTTGCACCCTTCATCTGAACGAATAGATCATCAATCCTCAGCAATGGATATTGATTCTTGATCGTTTCCTTGTTCAATTGATGGTAGTCAATGCAGATCCTCCATGACCCATCCTTCTTTCATATGAAAATAACAGGCACACCCTAGGGTGACATGCTTTGACGTATCAATCCCAAGTCCAGCAACTCCTTTAGTTGCATTCTCAACTCCTATAACTCTAGGGTCGACATACGATAAGGAGTTCTATCTATCAGTTCAGTCCCCAGTTTTAGGTCTATAGTAAACTCCAATTCCCTCTCCAACGACATCCCAGGTAACTCCTCCAGAAAGACATCTACAAACTCTCTCACCATTGGAAGGTGTTCTAGAACTTTCGCTACTCCCTTCTCATTTAACGCAAGGATCACATAAATCTTACATCCCTTGTGCATGCTCTTCCGTAGCTACAAGGAAGAGATGAACCTTAGGGAAACTCCCTAGTTCCATCCCACAATCATGCTTCTTTGGCCCTCATCATCGACCAAGCTCAACCATTTCGTCTTGCAGTTAAGTATCTCCTCATGTGATTCCAACCAGTCCATACCGATCATGATGTCATAATATCCTAAGATCGTGACGTATAGGTTGGCCCTAGTGAAAAACTCTCCCATGTTAAGGATACAGCCCATAAGCTTTCCTCGAACCTTCTGTTTGGCTCCAAAATCCATCTCTACGAAGCTAAACTCGTCTTGTTCGACTTCCTTTACCTTAATCCTTTTTAGCGCTACACCAGAAATGAAACTCTCGGTAGCATAGGATCTATCAAAATACTAAGGGTCTGGTTAGCGATGGTACCTAATGTCTCGAGCACAGTTGACTAGTTCTCTGCCTGGTGGTTGTTCACTATTGCATGAATCCGATCGGCCTTGCCCAAATCTCCCATGGTAGTGGGTCTGGATGATCTAGATGCTCTAGTCATCTCCACTAGGCATTCGCATTGGCAGTGTGGCTCCCCACACATCCAACACCCCTTTTTCAGTCCAGTAATCCTGGTACTCAAAGTAGAAAATGACAGTCCACCGGCCTGGAATCCTGGCCTGTTCTGCTGAACAGGCCTAAACTATTGTTGTTGCGGTCAACACTGTTGTTGATGCTATGGTCCCCGATAACGTGTCCGTTGCTGAGGCGTCGATTGTCGAGGTGTAGTGTAAGTGGATCCCCTCTATAAGCCATGATATCCTAGCATATGTCTAGTTGGTGTTTGATGCTGCTGTACACCAGATGACACCTGCCCTATTGGTCTCGCTAGAGTCCTTCTCTGATCCCTGTTGATAAGCTCCTCCTCTACTATGAGGGCGTTCTGGACGGCATCATGCAAGGTCTGAGGCATCAGAATCCTAACCTTTTCATGTATGCTTCCATTAAGGCCAAACACGAACCTGTTGACCTTAAGTTTATCAGTATTAAGATGCGGCGCATACCGAAGAAGCTCCATAAAATGGGCCTCGTACTTGGGCACCCTATGACTGCCCTGTCGTAAGGCATTGAACTCGTTGAGATGACTCTCAATGAATTCCTCTGATAGGTACCTCTCTCGGAACTGTTCTTCAAACAGTTCCCATGACATGTCTTCGATGACCATGTTCAACTACAGTAGGAGCATCTTCCACCATAGAAGAGCACTCCCCTTCAATTGAAATACCTCCATGTGGACCTTCATGTTGGAGGTATAGTCGCAAAGTGAAAATCACATCACCATATTCTCCAACCATGCCTTGGCGGCTGCGTCGTCTGGGGCACCAAAGAACTCGAGAAATTTGACCTTCTCGAGTTCACGGTGAATGCTACTAGTACCGACCGGAGCGTGTAGTGGACCCTTAGGGGGTTTCGACACCCTGACCTCATCTCTGTCCAAATGACTAATCAGTGCCTCAGACATCAACTGAAAGGATCTCATCATTCCAACCACATCACCCATCGCTATCTGCTCCTGCCCGACAACATGTTCATCTCCCTAGGGGCTGGAACCCTCAGGCATGGATGCTACTGGAGGAATCGCACCTCCTCCCCTAGCATGTTGTCAGCTTCCTCCACAGCTTTCTCTAACCATGATTACTTGCATGGATACAAGTCAACTAAATTAGCAACATTATAATAAAATCATAACAATGAAAGCCATAGTGATCCCAAGTGATGGGTTGAACCCCTCTCTGATACCAAATGTAACATCCCCTTCTTCATGACTATCAGCGAAGAACAAGTGTGATTTTTTTTTTGATTGAAAGGAAAGATGGTGACGACAACAACAGTTAACCACACAACTAACGATGAATGCAAGCATGCAGTCCAGGCAACATGCTACTATGACTCCACACACTGGCATAAGAGAAACTGGGTGAGACATGCATAAGACAACAAGAAGGAATGACTACTCACCCGATGCAATTAGACACGCCTACAAGATAAGAGACAACATCCCCCTCCCAACACAATGACCTTGATGGACAAGACTAGAACCTCAAGGTGTGCGAACCAAATGTATGAAGGCGTTCAACCCATGCACCAAAAGAAAACTTACAATGCTCGAAAAATCTCACATGGAAGACACTGACTCTAGCCAAGTTATCATTTGTCACTATCCAATAGGGTGTGCCATGATCCTCTCATAAGGAATCATGCCTTCCCCAAATGATAGAAGCGTCAATAACCTTGGCGCAACACATCCCAATAGTACCAAGAATTAAAGAAAATCCAACTCACTAGGATGCGAAACAAACGACAAGAAGACTACGCACATACCCCAGGAAGCAGGTCAACGAGATGCAAGTTGACGTCAACAAGAAAATGCAAGGTGTTACACGAATTTGCCAACAACTTCACTTATTCATGAAGTCTAATGCTAATGATTGCAAATCTAATTTAACATTAGTGCCACTCTAATTTAGCAAGTAATTTTTATAGTTTAGTCAAAACTCACCAATCTCATTTAATCATTAATTACAATTTAATTATGCAAGTTCAATATACAATTTGGTCAATACTCACTAATCTCATTTAATCATTAATCACCATCTAATTGGGAAATTCTAAATAAATCCCAAAATTACAATCTAACTATCAATTAAAAATATATAACCACATTAACCATATCAATGTAGAATGCTACAATTATAACACTTGCAAACCAATTAAATTACACATGTTGTCTATCTATAGTAACCGTACCAAAATAACTATTTGTCTATTGACATTAAGAAGGAAATTGTTGTCCATTAACATCGTTGTAGGAATTTTCATCGCTGTAGCATTTAACATGGAAATTAACATGGAAATAACATGACAATTAACATAGGGATCAACAATGCATTTAACATGGCGATTAACATAACTATTGACCATTAATGCAATCTATTCTCAGAATTACCAAAATAATAAAAGAACATTCTCATTATCATGCATAAAGCTTGTGATTAAGGTGTTAATTATCGAAAAATCTTCCAAAAGGTCATCCAGCCAAAATAAAAGTGTTAAGGTCGAAACAGACATCCATGACTAACTAGAGGTCTCAGAATGCTATCATATAGCCACTAAAAGGGTGGTTGTCCCAATTAATGTTCTATTGTCCAAGGTGGTACCATCAGGTGAGAGCTTATTACCATTGAACTCAGTAAAATCATACGCAGGAAATGCATAACTCCATAAATGCATAACTCAATCAAGTGAAGACGCAATGTAAAATTTCAGGCAAGAAACTCCTTCAACAATTGTAGGGCAATGGTGAATGACAACGCATTCCTAAGGAGGGTAACATCGTCAGGTAAGAAGTAGACCTCGCAGTCTAGTCCAAGGAGAAATTGTTGTATAGTACACACCGGAAGGGAGCTATATATTTTCTATCATTAAAATAATAAGCAAATCGGTGTACATTAACGAAATATAATTTCTGATTGCCATTGATTACAAATCATAAATGCCATTAGCTAAAATCACAGACACAATAATACCATTCCTTTCACTTAACCAAGAAATCAACAAGGACACGACACAGTAAAGAAGTTTCGATTTCACTCAAGGAGCAGCTCGTTGTCAAAATGTCTTCAACAAATTTAAAAGCATAATATAAATATATATATATATATATATATATATATATATATATATATATATATATATATNACTGTGGCCATTCAACAACAAAATGCAGTCATCATTAAATGGAAATTTCGTGGTCACTCTAGTGGCAAACTCAGTCATTAATTAAGGGAAAATTCATGGTCATTCCAGTGAAAAACCCAATCAACATATAATGGTGAAATCGTGGTCCAAATCGTGGTCATAAATTAAGAATGACATTAACAATATATAAAATGTTGGGCATATTTAAGGAATTTGTAGTAACACGGTTTAAGAAAATAAGTCTATGTGCATACAATTAGAGAAATACGTGAACCCTACATACTGCTGGGTGAAAGCTAATGAATTAAAACTCAGTTAAATTACCATGTTACTAGCACAACAAGAAAACACAGTCTTCCAAGGAAATTTCGCTATCAGTTAACATAAGTTTACTACCCTAAATGTTAAAACAACACAATCAATCGACAGATAGATTCACTGCCATTCCATTTATAAAACTCGTTGTTCAAAAGCCAATACAATCAATGTACAACAAGAACGTTCAGTACAATACCACACGATTTGCTAGAAAAAATGATGATGTTGTCTAAACTATAAACATTGGCTCCTTATATAATTTGCTCATTGTAAAATCGTACATGAAAAAAAATTGAATTGTAGATCACAGTCACCATGTAAAATGGAAATCAATAATTAAGGAATCTTAGTGAGTAAAATAAAGAAATCGCGGTCCATACACCAAACAAGCATTGGGATTAGTGTAATAACGCAGATGCATAAAACCATAAAACATAGACAACAATAAGAGAAGTGCAAAGATCCATGGGAAAAGTCATTGAAATGACTGCAGAGGTTCTATCAGCCCAAGCACATAGAAAATCCAAGGTTAATCACTTAAGGTGTGGAGACAAAAACAAGCACAGAGATAAACCAACAAGGATGCAAACAGATCGATACGCATAAGTACTTTTTTCTAGAAGGTGCAAGACAAACAATCAGCCAAGGACAAACACTAGAGGTAGACGGCTAACAGGAATGTCCTTCGCTCATCATCCATGCACAAAAAAGCAGGGCGTTGAGATCCATAGTTTTATTAATGTTGAAGTGACGACTATAGATTAGGCTCTTGGATGACTGTTCAGGCAAGGACTGATGAGCTAGGGATGAAAGGAGAAAAAAACCACAATCATCAAAAATCAATAAACCATAGGGTGGTCAAGACATGTCGGCAATCAAAGGCCATGGGAGTCAATCAATCATCGAGCTCAAGGCTATGGGAAAAATTTCAGTCATCAACTAGAATGCTAAGACAATCATTTCCTTACCCAGTTAAACATGTAGATCTAAAAGCGTAAATCATACTAACAATCTACCATGCGAAAATAAAGGAAGCGTATCATTTCCCAATCACCCACTCTGAGTTGATGTCCCATGCGCTTCATGCAACTCTCGCTTGTCGACCGATGAGACTTCCCTAGTACCTCCCAGCCAACTCTAGGGGTACTCTTCTACCCCCTTAGCCCCTCGAGACACAAAGGGGCCACACACACTATCCAAAGAATCAGCTATGTCCCAACTCCCCTTGCAAGCCCGATCTACCACTCCTCACTTAGCTCGGTATCCCAACTCCCACAAGCTAAGTCAGTCAATTATAGAATTTTGCAGCGTAACGTTATGCAAAATAGAAGAGATCCATATTCCTCCTTCTCCCTCCTTTATATAGATTTTCTAAGTCAATTACTTTCCAAAAATCCCCTTTAATTTATTGTTCATAAATTTAATTCATAATAATCCTCCTTGTACATGTGTCTCCCATCCCCTTCATTTCTCCATAAATTAATTACCCCTATTTTCATCACTCACCTAAAGGCACTCCTAGAATCGCTCCTAGGTGTCCCCATATCCGCTTACAAGTTTTAATGACTTTCCCCTTTATTAATTCACTAGTGGAGTTTAAATTAGAAAGTTCTTAAATGCTAGATACCTTACTAAGTTAGACTATCTACTTTTTCCTAGTGTTTCCCCTTTCTTTTTATGTTTCCCGCTTTTTCCTAGTTTCCTAATTATTTTAGATTTCCCTCTTTCCCCTTTTTATTTAAACTCAAAAAGGCATGTGCAGAAACTTACCCTTTTCCCTTTTTCTTTTTAATGAATAACTGTTTAATTAGCATAATATAGTAAAACAATTATTTCCCCTTTTTAAGTTTTATCCCAAAAGATTTTTATAAATCAATTTAATTGCTTACCCCCTTCTTGTCACAAGATTAATGAAGATTATCATTATTATTTATTATATATATATATATATTATTCTTTTAAATAAATAAATAAAATTTTACCACCAATATAATTTAGTCCTAGACTTTATTAAGCTAGGTTGGGCGACATTTTATTAGGGGAAAATTTTTAAATATTTCTTAACACATTATTCATCCTAAAGCCATATAGGTTTATTCAATTATTAAATAACACACGACTTTCCCTTCAGGATGCACTAGGTGCTCCAAGGGTGCCACTCGTCTCTTTATGTTTCTCTTGCGCGATGTGCCCTTCAGGACGCACTAGGTGCTCCAAGGGTCCCACTCACCTCTTTCCATTTTTTCTTGTGCAACATGCCCTTCAGGGTTCACCACGTGCTCCAAGGGTGCCACTCGCCTCTTGATTGACTTGGTAGACATCAAAAACCCTTGGAGTCAATATTCCTTCAGGTGATCTTGTGGGAGACTAAGGGCCTCTAAGGATTAAGGCCCCTGCCTTATTGCGCACCCCTTAGAATAATTGTGAGCGACTGTCGCAGTCTATCATCACTGCATCGTGGGTCCTCTCAAACTAGGTAATTGTTAACCTATAGTTCGAGCCATGACAAGAGTGCTAGTAGGCTATGGAAGGGTTGTTGTCCACACCTCTCTCTCAACATATTTGGTAGTCCTGCGTGATCCCTTTACTCCATATGTGAGTCTAGTCGACAATCTATCGTCAGCCTGCACCATCAATGAATCATCTCATAAATATATCCATAATCATATCATCTATTCAGATGCAGTACTATCACATATAAAACAATCAAACCCCAACAGTTCACTCCCCGACTCGATCCGGAGTCCAAGGGGTTCCATCGATGCCTCTACATCCTCGAGGTCCAAAATCCTACACACTCAGTAAAACCGAGTCACTATTACCTATCTATGTCAAGGAAACAAAACAACATGTCATCAACCCATAATGCCTCATAATCCAAATCAAATGTTTAATAGTATAATAATCTAAATCACTTGCGAGCAAGTGTCCTGAAAGAATAAGTTTGCTCAGTGTGGGAAAGAGCCAGATGTTACAAAGAGATTACTTCAACTTCTTTAAAATTATATTTATATGCTAAAAACGCATTCATAGAAGTGCTCCAAGATCCCAAGAGTTTTGATGACTTGGGTGTTGGATAGTTGGTTTGGATAGTTGTTTGTCATTGATGTCAACCATTGGAGCATTCAAGATACCCCACATTTGTGATCTATATCGATGGTAAGTTAGTTGCCATTGATGTCAACAAGAGTGGTTGATGTCAATAGGTGTGATGGGTCCATTTAAAAGAAGTCTACAAAAAGCCCCAACGGTGTGGTTATGGAGGCCAAAATTGATCAAGGAATAAGGACATGAATGAAAACATAATTTAATGTATTACTTTCATAGATATATAGTAATCGTCATGTCGTTTCTAGTGATAGGTGGAACATCATGTTGTTCCTCATGGTCGATGATTTATGAGGTCATGAAGTTGGAATCTACAAAGATGGGTTAAAAATCCCTTATTGAATCTCAAAATATGGGTTAAGAATCCCCTAATTGGTTGCAAGTCATTAATGAAAGGGTAAAGTGGTTGTAACAAGAAATTTCAAGAATACCTAAAGTTAAGGAAAGAGGTTACTTAGAAAAAGTATATATACACTTCAAGATGTCACTCATAAGTACATTCACACACACATTCTATTGAATGTATTATATGTGAGTAAGTGATTCTTATATGAGGTGAAAAAGGAGATATAAGGTGAATTTAATAGGGAATATGAAGTGAAGAAAGGTTAAATTCCAAGGGAGGATGAAGTCTTGTGATGGTGTGTTCTAAGGTATGTTATTTAAAGTCCGTCTTACCATTTTCACTACAACTTGTTTTATAGAACGAATTATATAGAAAAAATGGAAAGATGTTGAGAAGAAATATCAAGGTACCTATGGTAAAAATTTCAACTTCTGGGTCATTGTATATTTGGAGATAGACTCTGTGGAAGATAGGTTTTTTGGCTAGTCCTGAAACTAGTCTCAAAAAAGTGTTCCAGGTAAAATAGTCATAAATTCTTGGTAGAGGATCCAGATTCTATGCAACCACTTGTAGTGGAAATATCACAGTCTGTATTATCTTGTGTGTGAGTTTCATACTCTAATATCAAATATCGAGTGTGAGGCATGTTGTGTAATTTTTCTCTCTGGAATATAAAAACATCCAGGAAGGTTTTCCATTTTCACTCTAACTTTTGTTATGAGAAGTTTCAGACCATGAAATTTTGAGGAGATGTAAGAAATATCTCATAGTATCTGTGGTTAAAATTTAAGACATTTTTTCATTACAAGTACAGAGTTATTCTTGTTTAAATTTAGGGTGTGTGACTAATCCAAAACTAGTCCCATCAGATTGAGCTAAAATTAGATAGAGATGATATTCTCTTGTTTTTGAAGTTGAGAAAGAGCTATAGGTTTGTAATCTTGTGTATCGAGACAACTACAGGATGATAGGTATGTTTATGTTGTTATGGTACATGTCATGGTAGTAATTATGCATGGTACACCTTGGTGATGATATGATACATTGTTAGAGGCACGTCTTGGATACTTGGCATATGGTTTTTTGTATGGTATATGAGTGATATGGCACATGTTTGATGATATCACTTGGTACATATTTTATGGATGTTGTCACATGATTGAGGCACATGGTTTGAGGTAAATCTTGGTTACTTGTTGATGATGTGATTTTCATGCCTTTGGTACCTTGTTGAGGCATTGGTATATGTTTGAGGCACGTCTTTGGTGCATGGTGTGAGGCATATTCTTGGTACATGTATGTGGTACATGGTTGATGTACTTGGTAAGGTACATGGTTTATGCATGGTATGGTATAGGTTGATGTACATGGTTGATGTATAGGTATGACACAAGTTCTGGTTGATGGTTGATGTACATGGCTTGTTGAAGGTTTTGGTATCCATTGAGTGGATATGGGTACAGTTGGTTGATGATGCTATATCAATGATGATAATATTGATATCGACAATGTTGGTGACAATGATAGTGATAGTGACTTTGACAGTGACAGTGACAGGGTTAGTGATATGTTGGTTGATGTTATGGTTATAGTGATAGTGACAATGATAGGGTCAGTGATAGTTTGGTAGATGTGATGGTTACAGTGACAGGCTAGTTGATGTGATAGTGGTAGTCACAGGTCGATGTGACAGTTTGATAGTGACAAGTTGTTTGATGTCATAGTGGTAATCACATATTTATGTGATAGGTTGACAATTACAGGTTGATGTGACATGTTTACAGTGACATATTGACATTGATGGGATGAAAGTGGCAGTGATTGTGGTAGTGAAAGTTTGTTCTACACTTATATTTCAGGGTGGTAGGACTTGGCAAAGAAAGGGGTTTTCAGCCCCCTTCCAGTTTTTTTCGGTGAATAAAAGGAGTTGGAGCTTCCTCTAGGTTGGAGCCTGAGAATCAGGGGGTTGTAGCCTCCTTCTGATTGGAGCCAAAGAATTTAGGGATTTTTAGATTCCTTCAAGTTGCAGCCTGTAAATAGGGAGTTTTATATTCCTTCACATAGGTAACCATGAATATCTTTGTTGGGAACTCAAGGGAGCTCGTTTCCAATAAAACTACCAGAAAACAAAAACAAACACTTGTTTTTAAAGTGGAACTCCTACAAGAGTTCACTCTTCATTCCTGACAACCTGGCTCATTAATATTCATCTCTAGAATGCTCCAAAAATGCTCCAGAATACTACAAAATTCAACTAGCCTTATTGGTCTAGATCCATTCCTATGTTTCCTTTCTCTCCCCTTTATATTCATACAAAGAATCCATTTGAAAAAATCACTATTCTCCCACATACAAATTTCCTTTATTTTCTCAAGATAGTTGACTTGTCACTCTCCCCAATGTTGATTTTACTACAACCGCATGCTTCCAATAACTATGGATGTCACTTCTACACCCACCCCCTGATAGGTATTTAATGATTAGGCTCTCATACACTCGAACATAAAATATAAGGTTTTCCCAAATGTTAATAAAATTCATAAATCTAGGTTTGGATCAATACCCATACTTATTTTCCTCCTTGGACCCCTCTTAGAAACTCCTATAAATTTGTATACATTCCCTTTCTTGTGGATAAATCATCCCCCATCTCCATCCATATTCCCAATAGCTTGTATAACATTATATTTATTAAAATAATAAATACAATTTGCATATCATATCGCTTGGCCATAGCCATATTTATATCTACATTATGCATACATTAAAATGAGGATTATAGTGGGGATGCTACATTCCCCCTCCCCTACAATTGTGGGTTATCCTCGGTTCACACTATGCATATATACATATACAAATTTACATAACAACACTTTAAGAAATAAAATTATGCAATTTAACAACTTCAACAACAGTTCCAACAAAAATTTCATATTCCTCTCAACCTACTCACCCAAGGAATGCACCATTCATTTATCAGGTCTAGCCCAAGGAATGTGCCATTATTTTACTAGGTCCCCCAACAAAGGTTGAATAGGATTCTAATATGTGGTTCTGGAACTCTATATACTCAAAATGGAATCTTGCATTTTTAGCTTTCATTTTCCTCAAATATGACAAAAATTTGTGAGTATTCCTCCCGCATAGTTCTTTATGCTAAGTTGGTGCAAAAGTTTTCAGACTAGGGTCCTTCTTAGGTTACCAAGAAAAGGTATCGAAGTAGTCTAGAGCGCTGGAATTTTCATCTTTCTGGTTGGGAAGAAGTATCACCCGAAGGGTCTGAGACATGAAAGAGAGGGAAGGGTAAGGAGAATACTTAGACAGACCTCTAAGGTATCAAGGGTGACTATAATATTGCATAGAATAGACTAAACCTATAATAATCCTGAGGAATTTCTAACTGGGAAACAAAGAAATAGAGTTGTGTTTCCATTCATAAAGAAGCATTTAGGGACATCAGACATAAATGTAATAAAGAACAACATTCAATTCATGCATTAAGGATGAATACACAAGATGTAGATTCAAAATTTAGGCCTGTGTTTACATTGATAATACAAAAATCTGATACATTGTTTGTCTGGTTATCACCTAGATAACCATATTCAACTATACTATAGTATTGGACCATTACATCAGTGACTCTCGTCGCACTATCAAGAGTTACAATAGGAATAGTAATAGATCAGAAATAACATGCTTGGAAATATTGACATTACATCCCTTTCATTAACATTTCACTATTATCTTACCATCCTCATTCATTATCTTTTTACAATCACATAAGTTTTCTATATATAATATGATATTTCTAGTTAAGAACTCGAGAGTTCTTTCTTTTCTTGATCTTGTTGTTGATGTTGCACTTTCCCTGTTGATGATAAAAATAACAACGAGGAATTTCTCCCACAAAGTATTGGTAAAGCCTATTATTTAAACTATGCTAACTATATATAATACTAGTAGGTGGGACCCCCTTGTAGACTGAAGGCTCCGAGGTAGTCATATCAAACTTTTTATGTTGTTGTTTTGGTGTTTCTTACAGGGTCTTATATGGTTGACGATGCAGTCTTGGTTTCATTTTGACATAATGATAGGTGGATGATGCATTTGATGGCATGTTTTGTTATTCAAATATTTAATTTTATGTTATGATTGGCATATATTTACAGTTGTTATATTTGATCATGTCACCACGATTATTACCTGGCTACACCTGCACAAAAATATGTTAGTAACAACATAAAGAAAATCAAAAGAGAATAAACTAACAAAAAAGAAATCCAAAAGAAAGGGCCTATGTTATGCTATGTTATAAGTTATTTGCAATTAAAATGAAAACTAGTGTTAATCCTAACTATTAATGGTTAGTGGCTATGCGATTTGCAATTGAGTTATATTGGGCATATTTTATATGGAAATACATATGGTATGGTATGGAGGTTTGGAAATGGTTAATGTGAATGTTTTGGGTGGTGCATTTGGAAAGCAATGTGGTCATAGATTTCAATGGTGTGGAATTAATGACATGGTTAAATGTATTAGTGAGTGTTGGTTGTCGTGTACTTCGAAATTGAATGAATAGGATATGGAAGCGACATACAGTAAATGCACATAACTCCATACTCCCCCCATCAGACCGTCACCCTAGAATGGTTATCGTTGCATTTCGTTTTGCTGTTGGTTAAGCTCTGAGATTCAATACTGGGAAGGAAACACTCGTCCAACTCGCCCCTTCTAAGCTATCAGTTATAGGTATGGTTCTTTTTCACCCATCCATGAATTACGCTCTATGTATGAACTAGTGATGGCTCAGTAATTCTTTGGTTTTTGTTTTTCCTGAGATTTGCAACTATGTAAATGTGTGGTTTTTCTCTGTGGAATGACTATGTGGTTGCTCGATTGGCCGGTAAGAGAATTGGTTGGTTGAATTGTGCATTCGATGGTTTTTCTATGTGGTGAAAATCATGATGGTTATTTTTTGTCTTCAAGTATATATAGGTATTATCTCTCTGGGTTTTGTTGGAGGGTATCGCTCTATTTATCCTTGTTGGTCGCCTCCTCACAGGTATGAGGAAAACCTTGTCCAGTCGTATTCGGGATGTTATGTGGTTGCTGTGTATGTTTTTCAGACTCCCTTTTGGTCACTGTGTATTTTCTAGATCATGGTCATGGGTTTATTCACATGGTCGTGGGATTATTTTCATGGTCTTGGCATCAACGTTTCTCAGACGTCGGTCTTAGGGTGGCCATTATGCCAAGATATATGCTTTATGGTTGATTAGATGATATAAGTTATGCCCCGGGTCTACATTTCCACTGGCATTGTCATCAAATGAAATGGAGAGAGGTTATACCTCTATGTTTTCTAGGTACTTATTATTTTCCTATGGGAATTCACTTATCCTATGCAACGTTGTCCTATCCTACCTGTCGTTGAATGGTTGCGCCATTGCACAAACCGAGAGTTATAAGGAACCTTGTTCTTGTATCGAAGGGTCTCTGCTTATTGGTTGATGTGTTTGGAGGACCTCCAGTCTCTCAGTGTTATCGATGACCGAGAAAAATCTTAATTTCTTCTTTGTATTCATTGTTACAGAGCTTGTTTTTTTTTTAATTCCCTAACTGTCTTACTCAAATTGGGCATCTTTCTAATTGTTAAAGATTGGTTGTAAAATGGAGTGGTTATGATAGTTGCGTTGAATACCTAGCTAGTTTTATTTGATTAAATTGGTTGATTGGGAATCAATGATAATGTGTGGTCAATGGTTGTCTCTTCTCGTTATGATTTAGATCATTGTATTCTTACAACATGGTTTCAATTGCAAGTTGGTGACTACTATGTGTTTCACTAGTCCCGATCGGGATCATGGCAAATTGTGAAAATTAATGACTGTGATTTCGCTGTTTCACTTTGTATCTATTATGGAGGAGTCATGCATGTTTTATTTAATTGAATAATCAATGATGAAGCTCATGTTTCATATTATGGTTTCATTACAAAGTTTTATTTCTTAATATAATGAAAAAGACATGAAATTGGGCAAGTGTTAGAAGTGTGTTCAATTTGGAAAAGGGACATGTGTATATGTTTTATTGGGCAATTGAAAATTATAGACAGTGTTTGATATTTTATAGTGATATATGATGGATAGAGATGGAGAAATATTGTTCTGTTCTTTTTTTTATTTTGTTTTAAATGAAAGGAAAGGAATTAGAGGCCAAGTGTTCTCTTAACAGGACTGTTGAAAGTCATAGTGATCATGAGTATGATTATAGACTATATTAATTGGGAAGTTTTGAAGAAACAGAATGTGGGACAATGAATAGTTTTGACACATGGTAATTGTTAAATTGGTATTGGTATCTTTTGTATTGAATACAAATTTTTTTTTATGGATTACATGATTTGTTTTATGAATAGTATTCATTTTTTCTATACCATTCTCTAATTTTTTTGCACATTACAAGTCCCCTCGCCTTCCCATATTCACTATCCACTCCCTGTTCTTAAAAAAATATTATAGTTAAGTGAAACTATGTATTATAACAGTTAAAGGATGGCACGGGGATGAGTTACAGTGATATTTTTTTATTTACAATATAGTTGATTGTTTGATGATTTGTTGAGGAGTAATCATGATCTACTCCCCTTCACTTTACCACGTTTCTCTCAATACAATCCCTCACATATCCTAGAACCCTTATTCACCCCCTTCTCATTGACAATTATTAAACGATTTTTATGGTTTGGATTACATGAGTATGATGTGTTGTTGAGCCAAAATTTGTTTCATATTTAAAGAGATGTCATGTATGGTTGTTGAAGAAGCTAGTTGCTAATCAATAATGCATACATGAATTATATTTTTCAGCAAAGGTAGCCATGGTCGGGGTAACAGAGGAAGAGGAAATTGGAACAAGGGCCCTAGAAGGCCAAGGTTTTCTATACATTTTGATACAGACTCAGAAGAGTTGATCCAACTATTCGAAGATGGATTTTTTAACTAGATTGGACAAGGAGTGGCCCAACCTAGGCTAGAAACGCCTCCCTTCCAAGTCCCACATGTCACTGGTATCCCAATTCCCCCTCATGTCTCATTACAACTTGAAGTCCCTGAAAATGATGGATGGAAAGAGATTGTCCACCTGGCAGTCTCCCAACATCGTGGCTGGCCTAACTTGTCTCTATTTGCTCCTCCACCTGTTAATCAAATTGTCCAAGCTTCCCCTTCCCACTCACCATTTCAGTCTTCCCACGCAAGGAAAAGGTTAAAGACCGAGGCCCACCATGCTCTTGATAAAGGAAAATTCGTTGTTGCCCCCTCCTCTCCCTCAAATGACTCTGCCAAATTTGTGTCATCTTGCATGCATCTAAGAGATGTTTTCTCTCATGTTATCAGTGAGATTAAGCCTAAAGGCTCCACACAAAATAAGGAAAATTCAAAGAAATCAAAGGGAGACAACAACAACAAGGGGAAGAATGCCTTCGAGAGTGGCAAATATGGGTTTTAAGTGTTTTTATTTATTGATTGTTGAGAATAGTTGTCTTATGAAATTTTGGACAACACACTATTTGTTTTGGATATATGGATATTATATTTTTGGATATAGTTTCAATTATCATTGATATAAATTGTCAAATTATGAGAGTGATGATGGGAGCCACAAGGAGGGATGTGTTTGATTGATCAACTAGTTTTTTTATGCTTGTTAAAGAAACTAAAGGGAGTCACAAGGGGTCCCACATACTAGTTATTACTATTAAAGACCCTTATTATTATTTTATTACCTTTCCCCCTTAACTAAAAATTTCGTTGAGTTTTAGTTAACTTAACTAAAGAGGTAGTTTAACTACTTCAACTAATTCTGATTGCTTAAAGTAAAAAAGAGGAGGAACAAGAGAGGAATAGAAGGAGAAAATATACTAAGGTCTACTCTTGAATTTTTTTGAGATAATTAAATTTTCATTCATTCTTTAATTCATTGAAGGCTTAATTCTATTTTATGATATCAGGGTCCTATTGTAGACAACAAGATTGAGGGTTGAATTACATCATTCAGACACTTGTTTTTCAGAGGTGTTGATCTATCTTTGATAGTCCGTGTAGACTTGTCTGTTTGTGAATTAAATTTCATGACTTATAAAGGCTATTGTATAGAGTCGAGTGGGAATCAATCTATGGCAAGATGATCTATCTTGTAAAGTTCATTTTTCTACTTTTTTCCAGAAGTCCTTTTGTATGGTTTTCATCGGAGACATCAAAGTTTTACTTTGGTCCAAACTTCCTCAGGGAATTTTGTAAAGAGAACAAGTCTTTTGATAAATTGGACTGGAATAAATGATTGTTTTATGTCTCATCTGTGTTGATTATTGACTTTGTGTTTTTACTTCTATCTCTACATTTATTTCTACATCTGTATATTCAGAAAATTACATAAATATTGAATTTTTCAGCAAACTTTCATTTATAAAAAAATCAGCCTAAGCACTTGTAACCAATACTTGTGGATTAGGAAACAATTTTTTATGGCTATAAACATAGGGTGATATTCCCGTCTATCTTTCTTTAGCTAAGTAAGATCTGAAAATGCTTGAGTAAGATCATTTCATATCTTTTCCTGGACATTTATTTTGGTGACCATACTGGGGAGATCTTCAATATGTCTATGGATGATTTTTATGCTTGATTATCACCGACTACATCTATTTTTTTTATATTGATTCTTTGACTTTTTCATTTCTTAATGACTGTACCTTCTCCAAGGAAACCTAATATTGATCCCGGTCTTCAAGATCAGACCAACATTGCTTTAAATTTGTTTAACACCATTTTAGACACTGTAATACTCTGGATGAGCTTAATAGTTCATGCGTAGCAATTGAACAAGACATAAGCGCCCAATAACGTTGGGAAGCTAGACATAGACAACTTAGGAATCAGCCATAACTTTATTTTCCTTCATATTTGACCTTCTTTTCATGTCCTTAGACCCTCGTATTTATAGGAGAAGAAGAGGCTTATCACCTGAAATTAATCCTATTGCTGAAATAGGAAGAAGGAACGTTGTGTTATCAACCCAACAAAGTTCTCTAAGGAGAACCTTGTATGATTCTTCCAGTTTGTCTTTCTCTCCCTTACCTATTATCCACAAGATATCATCTAGTGGTGGCTTTGGTGGAACTAAAAGTTCTTCCTCATATCAGTCTCCAACTTTGTCAGTGATTGGTAGCTTATATAGTCACCAAGTCCCTGTCCAATCTACTTCAAACCCCACCAAAGTCATTAAAAAGTATGGGATTTTTCAATTTGAAGAAGATGCTACAACCACACCATGGCATGTTTCCTCTCCTCTTAACCTGGAACCTACTACTCACCCACTTCCTAAATTCAAAGAGAATCTTCCTAGATTTTCATGGACTAACACTGTCACTACAAATGAACACTTGATGGCATTTTATAATTCCTGTCAGAACATAGGAGCCAATGATAAGGATACCTTCATGCACTTGTTTGTCAATTCCCTTCAAGGGAAGGCTGTGGACAACTTCTTTGACCTTCCTCCTAAGATTATGTCTACTTGGGAGGATTTAGTATATTGGTTCAAATCCACCTATGGGAAACCCAAAATCCCAGCTGAGTAGTTACGGGAATACAACAACATCGCTTATAAGGATGGTGAGACCATCAAGTCCTTCAAATTGCATTTCACCAAGTTAAAAAATCAAATCCATGAACTCATTCAACCTCAGAACCAAGCCGCTTTCATGCATTATTATAGTGCATTACCTTCCCCCTACCATCACAGGCTTGAGGAAAAATCCATTGATAACCTCGATTCTACTCTACATACTTTCTTAGAGTATGAAGAACAACTTGAAAGAACAGGTCTTCCTCAGGGAGATTCATTTAAACAGAAAGACATGTCCTCCCTCTTACATCTTGTACAAGACATGAATAATTGTATGATAGCATATGGGCAAAAGGGAAATGTCTCCCCTCTTACCCCTGGAGCTTCATCCTCTTCTGCACCCCCCTTTAGAAATACAAATGAAAATAACTTTCATCCTAAAGCTATCATGCCTTATAGTTAGTGTATATTTTGCAAGGGAAACCACAAGGAAACCACATGTGAAGTAAAGAAGAGTTCCAAAGATAATATCTTTGGTAAAATATTGGAAACACCCATCGCTATCCTAGATTTTGTAGAGCCAAAAGATGTCATGATCATCAATACTAGGAACAAATCCTACACTCCCAATGGAAAATATGATCCTCCTTGCAATTATTCTAGGTCGATCTCATCCTCACCAACTACTATGGTTCAGGTTCCTAAGGTTCCTGACAGTCAAGGAACTACCACCCCTCTCCCCGCTTCCCAATACAATATTCTAAATAAGATGGCAAACATCAAAGCAGATGCAACCCTTCTAGACATGGTTGTCATCCCTGAACAACAAAAGAATCTAAAACCATTCATGGAAGGAAACTAGTATGTTGTATCCAACCTCTTGAAGAGGTAAATGAAGAGGATTCGTCTGTGAATAAAGTAGGTGTACATAACTTTAGATACCCTGTGAAAAATCCCCCTTTTTATATTTCTGTAAAGATTATGGATAAGATCACCCATTGTTACCTCATCGATGACGATTCGAGCCCAAGTGTAATGTCGAATATTATTATGGAAGAGTTAGGCTTGTCTTCTACAAATGAAAATGCCAGAAGAATTCGCTCTTATAATATTATACAACAAACGACCAAAGGTGAAATCAAATATGTGACCTTGATTTTGTGTGCACACCCTGAAATAAGGATAATCCTTAATATTCAGGTAATTTATATTCCAGTAAGAAATTACTCAATCATCTTAGGAAGAGATTGGAAATATTTTACAGGTGGATACGTCTCATTGGACGAGACACACTTATCTGTTCCTCAGAATGGTAAAAACATCATAGTCCTTACAGAGGAAAGAATTTCACCTTACATAGAAAGTGTTCCACAACCTAATGTGAATTATATCGAAGAGGACCTAGGGGTGTATTCCATATTTTCTAAGGAGGATAAAATTCCCTTGTAACAAATTGACTTAGATGATGGTATGTGGCACATGGAATTTGATGGATCATGCTCTATTGAAGGAAACAGAGCTAGCATTATGTAGCAACCTCCTTGTTACGACAATGACTCTTTAACAGGTGAAATTTTTTTTGGTGTGTTAAGGTGTGTGCACGTGTAGAAGTAACAGACACACTTGACTCTCCGTCGCCACCCGACAACCAACAAGACGCAACCACGAAAGTTACCACAAGAAGACAAGGACGCACAACAAGTAGTTGCAACAATAACGACCGAGGACATAAGGCGCACTACACAAACATTCAACGACATACTGGGTTATGCACAGTACGAACACAGAGGGAGGAATCCATAGTGGTAGGTATTACTATTTCTGCACAGGACAGCATGGCATTGAATCTTAGTTCTCTACTCTGGAGAGAGAGAAGGTCAGATAGGCTCATGGCCGAATGCTCAAGTAGAAACTAGTAACTCCCTCAGGTGTGTCGCAAGAGTGGAAACCCTGCCTTTAAAGCACCCAAGAATCTTGATACGGCATTGGATTCTTTACACAGAAAAATCACACATAGAATTATATATTGGGCTACAAGGAGGTGTATCCATCCTGCCTGACACATGCAACCACTATGGGAGACGCAAGTCAGAAGGACTCTAACATCGACCAACCACTATGGAGACTCATAGACCTTAGTCATAGACCGACTACTCCGTTTGTTTCCGTCAAGTGACGCGTTACCCACCCCGTCTTACACAATGTACATTAATTGAGTGCAAATCCCTGTTTACTGAATCATAAGAAGCTTACCATAACATCACCAAACATAACCCTATCCTCGCCTTCTACATCACATTGGCGGTGCAATTAAAATAAGGATGACCTTACCTTTTGTTGGATATGAATAACCACCGAACTACCAAAGCCTAACCATAAACAACCACGTGTTTACCCTTATAAAAAGAATAGCGTTGTAAATTTAAACTAAGAAAGGCCTTTCATTACCAACATTGTAAATAACTAAAAATCAATGTTAACATAATAGTTTAAAATCAATTGGGAAATCCATATTGTAATCGGGTTGTTAGAGGAATTCTTAGCATTGTAATTCGAATTAATAAAGGCCTTTCATTACTACATAAAACATCCCATTTTAATAATACACTAAATTTTCCATAAAGCCACCAATCATTACATTTCATGCTTCCCCCCCCATTAAATAGTGATTAATAAAATCATGGCAATTTCATAACAATTAAACAAAAACCAATTAAATAAACAAATGGA
>JASDQU010209140.1:13346-27993 GCA_032191745.1 Picea mariana
ATAAATGTTCATAACACGATCCAGTATCTCATGATGTGGACTTTACAATCGTAATGTACTCCTCTTCTGCCTTGCCAAGTCATGTTCACATTCATCTTCTAGTGACACTTCATTTTCACGTATTTAAGATCACGTCCCATAGTTATGAGAAATTCCAGAACATGTACCTATATAAATTACCATAAATTCCAGAACATGTACCTATTTAAAATACCATATAGTTTTATAAATTACGATGCACCTATAGTAATATATATATTCTTTTTTTTGTGTAATAATGTACACTAAAAATATAAATTAACAAATAATTGATAGTAATATATATATATATATATATATAAATTTGCATACATTATATACATTAATATTTATTCTTTTTCCTGTGATAATGTACACCGCAAGATATAAATTAATATATATATCGTGCACAGATTATAGAGACTAACATATATGCCTTTTCCTTTTATGTTTTTCTGGACTAACATATATCCCTTTTCCTTGTATGTTTTTCTTTCCTATTGTATAAAAGAGAGATTACACATATCCCTTTTCCTTGTATGTTTTTTTACTAACATATATCCCTTTTCCTTTTATGTTTTCTAATATCTCTATATGTTTTTCTTTTCTATTATATAAAAGAGATTACATATATCCCTTGTTTTTTTACTAACATATATCCCTTTTCCTTTTATGTTTTCTAATATCTCTATATGTTTTTCTTTTCTATTATATAAAAGAGATTACATATATCCCTTTTCCTTATATGTTTTTATGTACTAACATATATTCCTTTTCCTTTTATGTTTTTCTGGATTAACATATATCCATTTTCCTTATATATTTTTCTTTCCTATTATATAAAAGAGATTCTAACTAGAAAAAGTCTGTAAGGTTTGAAAGTTATACAAATTTAGTTAAAAATGAATAAGTAGTAATGTTTTTAGACAATCACATGTCAACATAATATGTATGCAATTAGATAATGAATTCATTACATTGCAATAAATTAGAGTTGATTTTAGGTGTGATGGATGGAATAGAATTTAATTTTTTGAAATTCATTGAAAACTATGCATACAAAAACAATTAAATGCAAAAAGTGACACACTCAGCAATCATCTCCATTACAAAATATAAATTAATATTTTTTTACACTGAAAACAAACCCATCATAACTGGATTGTTAACTAATAGTGAAAATAATCATTACTATCACTAACTACTATGATATGATATATTTCACATACTACACTGACTATCTATCTATATATATACTAACATAATTTCGCTATGCTAAGGCTTCCAAAATTTCTTAAATGCTGTGAGGACCAGACATGATATTTAATAATTAGAATCGTGGGGCACTCTTTTTGCAGCTTTTACAGTTTGAATCCTGTCCAGGAAAATTTCATTGCGTGTATTGTACCATTTTTGAACATCTAATACTAAGCAGGTGGTAACCGCTGCACGGTGCGGTAATTCTGGGCCTCGACAAGTGATAGGAAAGTTCGAGTGTTTTCCCATCAGTTCCACTTTTCGCCATGAATGAATGATGAATGAGAACAGCGCGGATCAGTTTCACTCTTCCTGTTCTGAAATTTCGTATTCACTGCATTTAGATTAATAAGCAATGACTATGAGCTAATGTAATATTCTAACGGTTATTTATTATATTTTCTCCTTATATTTTATTACTCTCATTAAATCTTACACATATTTTTAGGTCATAGCTTACATCTATCGATAATAGTGAAATTTAATGATCTTTTAATTATAAAAAGAGTTTTTATAAATACTATTTAATATGTTTAAAATATTTTTAATAATCACATGAAATTGAAGAAAAAGAGTTTTTATAAATACTATTTAATATGTTTAAAATATTTTTAATAATCACATGAAATTGAAGATTAAGATTTTATGGATTATCTTTTTAACATGTCAAAACATAATGTTAATCATTATTAAGATTTATTATACTTGACTTTATTTAGTTGTAGAGATTATTCACTACTTAGATATTTTTATTGCATCAGTTATGTTCTTTTTATACTATTCTAAATATTTTTTTAACTGGGTATAATATTTTACCAGCCTATACCTATGGGCTTTCACTAAGTTGTTGTGCTAATATTACTTCGTTAAAAGTTACACATAATTTACTTCCAAAAAGCTCAAATAACACTACTAAAAGTTCCAACTAGATTGAACCAAAAAACTTGACACAAACTAAGTGTAAGCACGATATTAAAATGAAAGAATGAAAGTTATTAAATTATCATTAAAACGTACATAAACAATGATCATTAAAATGTTATTATTAAAAATTAAAATTAAAGAAGGAAAGTTATTAAATTATCATTAAAATGTACATAAACAATGATCATTAAAATGTTATTATTAAAAAGTGTATTATATATAACAATGATTGGATCAAACATTAATAAAGAACGAGGGGTTAACAAAATGGATGGATTAAAGTTTAATCAGTTAATAATTAATAAATTAATTAAAATAATAAAGATATTAACTTAATTAAATTAATTAAAATAATAAAGAGATTAATAAAAATTTATAAGGTATATCAATCCATAAATTAATTAAAATAATAAAAAACATTAACTTAATTAAATTAATTAAAAAAAAATTAATAAAACTTTATAAGGTATATCAATCCATAAATTAATTAGAATAATAAAAACATTAACTTAATTAAATTAATTAAAATAACAAAGAGATTAATAAAAATTTATAAGATATATCAATCCAAGGAATACATACTACTAGTCTTTCATTTCTTTTATTTTTATTTTTAAAGAAATATTGGTTGTGAGATCTCTTTTGGGTTCTTTTGTGCATAGTTCACTCACAATCCTTTTGATAGACTATATTGTAAAGTTTTAGTAATAAATAATTTTCCATAGTAAATTCTTCCTGCAACATTATCTTTTGATATTTATGCTATATATCTCTCCTAAAAATAATTATAAAAGATTTTATTAACAAAAGTGTTTATAAGCTACAAATAAGTTTCCTTTACTAAGCATGATTCAACACGCCTCCCAATATCGAACCCTCAATATTCCTTCTGGGAATCTCTATCAGATTGTATCATCACCTAAACACACAGTCACTCTCCAATGAGGATCTTTTCGAATGGGATCTTCCAAGTACATTGTTTTTTAAAACAACTTTCAGAAGAGACTCTTCCAATAACACTCTTCTGAAAAACATATTTGAAGAGTTTTCTGGATAGAGGTTTTTCTGATAGCACATTTGTATGAAAGATTTCATCGGACAACATTCCTCCAAAATATTTCATCCAATGACATTAATGGAGCTATACGTTTCCCTCAGGCTAGGGCCCTTTCGCATAGATTGCAGTGGTAATAGGAAACGATTACACGTTAAAAACCTACTTTCAAACCAGTAATGCTCATTGTTCAAAGAATCAAGCGCAAAAGAGCTCCGTGGAAAGGAATTCCTTGTTAGTAGAGATTTATAGCGACAAACTATGAAGCTTACAGGAATTCGTAAAAAAAAGATGTCGAGAGCTCAAACACGAAGAGGAAAAAGGCCCACAACAAATGTGGCCACCCCAACAAAAGGTTGAGATAAAATTTTGTTATCTGATACAAACTACTTCAATGGCATGGATGAATGCCCGATCAGGAATGATATGTACAAAATATTAATCAATGAATATTTTCCCCTGGAAGAGGAAGACCTAGTAGTATATCGAAATATAAAAAAGAGTGGAATATATGCTTTTGCTGCATAACCCACTCTCTTCGCTTACAATGATGTTGCGAGGTGCGTGTTCTCCCACTTCGATGAAGATACAACCACAATGATCAATGAGATGAATGTCCCTATAGCCTCATTAAAGCCAGACGACATTCCCGCGAGATATCATCTCCAAAAGCCTCATGTCTACCTCAATAAGCCATTCCTAGAAAAAATGGGAGAGGACCACCCTGGCATGGTTGAATTAGTAGAAGAATGGTGGAGTGAACATAGGGAATTCGCTCAGAAAGACAACATGTTGAATCTGATACACTATTTCAAGAAACCCTACCATCCGCTGGCATCTATGATCTCCAGGTTGTACGGTGAAGAAAATTGCACACATTTTAAGCGAGAATAGATGCCAATGACTTACTAAGTAGATGAGGTGGGACATATCTTCAAATCGGTGCATATCCTTGCATTCAATATCTATAGATGCCAATGACATACTATGTAGATGAGGTGGGACATATCTTCAAATCGGTGCATATCCTTGCATTCAATATCTTCAAAGATAGCAGAGAGGCCCCTAGACTACAAAAACCAGGGTTTTACATGTCCTCATATAGATGTTGTTTGTTTTTCCATAAGTTGTCTTACTATGGGGTGGGACTGGAATCTTATCATGCCTCCTATCCATACATATTGTTCTGAATTGTGGGATAAAAATTATAAAAGGTATTTGTATGACATTTGTGATCATTTCATGGAATCATTGTTTTCCATTATATTCAACTATCATCTTCACATATTATCTCAAGGAGCTATTGAAGCTCTTAAAGACATAAGCCACTGGTATATGGGAAAACACTATACCTATATCAGGGTATTTGGTTGTACACATGTCCCACATATTCTTCTTAAATATGTCCCTAACAAGCTATTTGGTAGGGATATTTCCTATCAAACAATAGAAGAAGGGATAACTTCATTTCTAGTTGCAAGCTCTAGAAGAATTTGGCCTAGGTTCCTCACTAAAGGGGGAAGGTTCACTCTATTGAACGTCCCTCATGCCAGGAAATAAGTTTTAGTCTTGAAAGAACTATTTTTATGCACAGGTGAAGCCAAGAGACATGATCCAAAAGGTATTGTGAGAGACCACATTAAATCTATGGGGTTAATAAACCCTTTTGTGCATGATGCCAATGATTCATATTTTCAAGGGAGCCCTATTATTTTAATATGTATTTAAACATGATCCATGATGAAACAGGAACATAAACATTACACAGACT
The DNA here is from genome assembly GCA_032191745.1 of Picea mariana. Taxonomy (NCBI): domain Eukaryota; kingdom Viridiplantae; phylum Streptophyta; class Pinopsida; order Pinales; family Pinaceae; genus Picea; species Picea mariana. The sequence goes on from JASDQU010209140.1 coordinate 18,371, forward strand.
AAGAAGAAAAAAGGAAAATAACCAAAGAATAGTGGGAACTAATGATGGCCAAGGAGAAGGAGAAACAAGATGAAAGAAAGAAAGAAGAGGAAACCAAAGAAGAAGAAAGTTATAAGAGGGATATGGAGATTACAAAAGAAAGTTTCAAGAAAAGGGAGAAACCCAAACAAGAAGAAGCTAAATAAGAGGAAGATAAAATTAGAAAAAAGAAGGAAGTGGAGTAAGCTAAGAAGAAAACGCAAGAAGACAAGAAAATAACAAAGTTAGAGCAAAAGAAAAGGATCAAGTAAGAGGAAAAGAAAATGAGAGAGTTATAAGAAATGAGAGAAAAGGAAGATACAACTTGAAAGGATACATAAGAAGAAATGAAAAAGGAAGAGGAAGAGAAGAAAAAATGAAAGAAAAAAGAAGAAGAGAAAATAAAAAAAGAAAAAGAAAGAAAGACAAAAGAAGAGGAAAATGAATGAAGATAAAAACAAAGAGGCGGGCCCTAGCACTATGGGAGGGAATACACTCATGAATACACCTATCATTACTGGTATCCCTTGGAGTACATGGTATCATTTACTGGTATCCCTATAATTACTGGTATTTTTCATACTCTTCTCGATTGATATAATTAGATGATGCTGTGGTAGATATAGGTGAATACTATTACAACAACTCAAAGAGAAAAATTGAGAAAATGTCAACCAAAAGGAAAGTAGGTGAAGACCCTCCCAGCAAAATATTTTCCAACAAGGTGATTTCATGGAAATTGGGACGAGATCCTCAAGTCAATTCCCTAGATAATGCTTTTGCCTTGAGTGCATTTGTAGGGGAAAATTCAGTTTTATGTGTGATTTAAATGCTACATTATATTTCCATAAGGAAAAGGTGGAAGATTTAGAAGAACAACTAAAATTTGAGAAATATCATTTGGAGGAGGATTTTAAGCAACATGTCATTGAAACATGAAAGTTTCATAGGGAACAATTAGAAACGCTAAAAATGGAACATTCAAAAGAGATAGAAAAAATAAAAGTCCAACACCAAGGGAGATATTGATCTTTCTTAGCAAAGAAAGTTAAAGGTTATTGTGTATGGAGTAAAGATCCAGAAATTGGTGAAAGAAAGTGAACAGGGAGGGAGCACATGCACTGAATAGTGTAAAAGAAGAAGCTACTGGGGATAATGAAGAGCTAAGAGAGCACAAAATGAATTATTCACTTAGCTGAATGTGATCCAATTTTTTCAATATTAGATCATTATCCTATCTGATTAGGTAGATGAAATAAAAAGGGCAGTACACGACAAAGCATGCATTTTCCAAAATCATTTATTGGCAAGAAAGGCATGGAGAGACCTGTACTCATCTGTTCATATTCACCAAGAAGAAATAAATAAAGAATCAAATGGTGATGGATGGATGTAAAAAATTATTCGACGATGCTAAGAAAACCATCAACCTCTCTAATAAATCATGTGCCAAATGTGAAACTCTGTTGATGATTTTCTAGAGCAATTCAATATGCCAGTCAATGAGGAGATAGCCTACAATAAATCATGTGCCAAATGTGGAACTCTATTGATGATTTTCTAGAGAAATTCAATATGCCACTCAATGAGGAGATAGCCCAAGTAGGACCTAACAAATTAAGGGTAGCATAGGTGGAAGAAAACAAAGATAGTATAAAGTAGGATATTGAGTAGAGGTCAACAAATACACCCTAAGAAAATACTTGGTACAACTGATCAAACAAACTACAATTGCAAATGAATTTATAAATAAAATTCACATATAACTGTAAAAATAAGTTGCAAACTTAAGGTGTGATGGAGAGTTAGAACTTGACAAGATGAAGTTAAGAAAGCTAGAGTATATCACCAAAGAATACAACTTGTGGATGAACTATGTAGAAGAATTAGCTTCGAAGATTTTTTTTTATAATGTATAGTTCTTCATGGAATTTGAATTGCATATTGATTCGTAAATGGTTGGCCTATGGCCTATCTGTTTCGTCAATACAAATACTTTTGCAGAAAATAAAGCTTGGTCTCTCTGATCTCGAGATAACCTCTATTCCTTAGAACTAACTCCAATTCCTTTTTTCGCACGCTAACCAAGACACACCCATAAATAAATAAAAACCCAGGGCAACAATTCAGAACTAACTCCAATTCCTTTTTTCGCACGGTAACCAAGACACACCCATAAATAAATAAAACCCCAGGGCAACAATTCAGAGGTGAGTTTCTATTTAATTAACAAAGTAGAAGACTTTTCAATGGCTTTTAGAGGTAAGACACCTTGTCCATTTTCTGGGTAACCCATACACCACAAATTTAGAGATCATAGATTGAAGAGAGAGAAGATATATCGCCACCTAAGGTACTATACCAAAAACAAGGCACTTGCACGTTGAGTCTTGACATTGAGCAACGAAATTGGGTCAGATGTGTTGAATTAGGAGTATGGGTGTCCATTCCAACTCATCCATAAATAAGAAAACACTTTGAATAATATACCAAATCACCCAGAGTTGAGGGGCGTTTAATTTCCTTTTGTTTAGTTAACCCATCTTGTTGTAGGTGGAATCCAATGGAAGATTCAACAACTCACCCAAGAAAATATGGATGATTTGTCTACTTCGCGTTTAGTATAAACTTAAATGCAATTCTCATATCCTGTCATAGCCAACAAAATCGTTTTTTCTTTCAAGGAAAAAAAATAATGCAATCACATAATAGACACAAACATATATCATAATGGAGATTCGATCTTCGAAACCCAACCAAGGAAATTAGATTTAGTATAATTTATTATGCTTCGGAAATTCATTATAATGGGTGAGCTATGCAAATCCATAAATTTCATACATTGTTACTTAGTAAAATAAATACAGATGGCCATTCTTAAATATTTATCCATGGATCTTCAAGCAGGCTGCACTCTTCGAGTTCTCTTCCTGCAAACTTTTCCAAAGTTCTCCTTTCTTCTCTCTTCTATCTGTGTTTGCTTCAAGGTTCATTCTTTCACTTCCTTTGGAAGGCCAACTACACTGTTTGTTTCCTCTTACAATTTTTTCTAAAAGAGAAACTAAATAAAAAAATGATAATTACAATTTTACAAGGTATGTTGGGTGAGATCCAATTCGGATCACACCTCCCCATTTGCATGCTTTTGGTCCCCAAAAGCTTCAATTCCCTTCAATCTTCTTATGCAGAATTTGGAAAATTTTAAATAAATGATGCCTTCACTGTAGGATGGAAGACCTACCTTTGTCATAACCCTACTATTATTCTCATGGCCTTGGATGACATTCATTTCCGCAATAGGTCGTTTGGACTACCACTGCTCCTTGGGATACAAGTTGCAACAACTCTTGTTTCCCCTTGACCTTGAATCTCCAAGCTTTGTTCTTGGTTGTCTAGTTCATAGGATGGAGTTTTGGGTGAAGCCTCCAACATTTGGCCTCTCAATGTCTAGTCATTTGGGATGCTTGGTCTTTTATACTCCAACAATGGCTAGCCTTATGAACATTTTTGCAACATAAACAAACTAAGACATACATTTTCAGTCTTTGATGATGCTTGCTATCTTGGTTGAGCAGTTCCTCAAAAAAATCATCTCTTTTTTACCCTCTTCCAAGCTTCTACAAACATATTTCAGTGGTTTCTTGCACACTCCTTCTCTAGCTGCCTTTTCCTCAATGGGAATGGATTCTTTTCCAATTCTTCTTTCCTTGACGAAAGTGGTTTGAGTTGCACTTGTTCTGACTTCTTTCCCACTCAACCCTAGGCCTTCATGTTTGTGTCTATATTGAACAATAGTTGGGATTAGAATCCCTTGGCCATTCTTTCCTAGCCCATGGCCATCATAGCCCATTTGCCTCACAATATTGGAACCAATACCTCTAGTGTTCTTTCAAAGTCACAATTTTTTTATTGAGGAAAGTGAGTTTATCGCGCTTTATTTTGCCATGGTGCTAGCATCCTTATCCTTCATTACTAGCAACTATGTCACACTTTCTATTAGTGTAGCAATTTTATGCTCTAGCAGAGAAAATCTGACCTAGGTGTCTTACGTGTCATGTTCTTCACGAGGACTCCTCGCCATTGGTGATCTTCTGCTTCTATGTAGGCCTAACAATAATTATTTTTCACTACTATGGTACTGGTTTATTTTATAGGTGTTTCGTCAATACAAATAATTACTTTTGCGGAAAATAAATCTTGGTCTCTTTGATCTAGAGATGACCTGTATTCCTGAGAACTAAATCCAATTCCTTTGTTCACAAGGTAACCAACACATGCCCATAAATAAATGAAGAGTTGAGTATTTCATATTATAATCTTTTCATCTTGCATTTGAGCAAAATCAACAATAAAATTTTAGGAATAAGACAAATTTAAGCAAAATGTATACTATGAAGTATTTCAAGTCATCTGCATGCACCCTAAAATATAATTTAAGATGAATATACTATTTTGTGTGCAAATAAAAATTTAGATAACTTTGAGTGTGCTTATTTAAACAACACCCACATTATATAACAATATAAAACACCAGGGCATTATTTATGAAAAGAATTATCTGATATCGGTGCTCCAAAAATTTTAAACCAACTAGTGTGTTTTATACAAAAACACATTCATTATATTAATAGACACATTAGGGTTTCAAAAAACTTAAGAAAAAGTGTCACTTTGTTTTTTTACAATTGAAAAATGAGTGGGAATTTAAAATCTAATTTCATAAAGTGGTTTAAATAGTAAAAACCTATTTACTTTCTCATTATTTTACCAAACTTTACATCGGAGAGATTTTCAACAGAGCCATACCTAATATTTATTATTTTTCCAAAATTCACAAAAGAGGCATGTAGAGGAGCATTTATTGAGAAGATCATAATTTGAAGAGTATGGTGATTCATTCAAAACCTTTTTGGAGCAACAAAATTATTTAGAAAATGAAGGGTTTTTTGATTCACTCAAAACCATGCATATTAAAAAATTTAAATTTTAATGTTCATTTTAATAATAAAATATTTTACAATTTGTATTTGTATTTATATTTAGAAAAATAAATCAAAAAAATTTCATACTTACCTCAAACCCTTGTTTTTTCTTTCTTATGTGAATGCAATTTCATCTTAGGGTTGAACTCCCTCTATCACTTCATAATTACAACTTTTCATTTTATGAATTTTAGATTTAATGGGTTTATGTTTTTATATAAAAAACATTTGACATGTGATGCATTGGATCCAAACCCTCTCGGTCTTGTCACATTTTCTTAAAAAATAGTTTGCACCTGTTTGAATCTAATGAACGATGGTAATGCTACAACATAATTAAAAAAAATTGTTCATCGATGTGTAATTTTTTTCAATTGAGTGGTACTGATAACGATACATATCACACTATTGTATTTTATAGTTTTTCAAGAAATTAATTTTTTGATATCAGTGTGTTTCATGTGTTTCATATATGGAACTTACCCATGCTTTTATATTATGAAAGCACACCATAAGTTTTTTTTGCAGAAAATTATGTGATTTATTTATAAAATATATTTAATAGCTTGTGTATTGAATGATACATGATATATATTGATAAAAAAATGTGTAATTATTGTTGTGTACTATATCTTTTTCATATATTGGTACTTTCATTAGGGACGTACCTCCTCCCCCACTAGATGATGATGATTATATGATGTCTGAGGTCATGGTGGCTAAGGGTCCTCAGGTGCATATACCCGGTGGCATGTGTCGTACGTTAGATACTAGATTCAGGTTGGAGTTGGATGGATGACTCTGTGAACTTTTTACTGAGGTGGGAGTCCGTCCTATGCTGATGCGAGACATAAGGGCAGATCCAATTCTCTTGGAGATGATGAAACATAAAGACTTAATTTAAATAAAAAAAACAAAGATATTTTGATAAATTACAAAGTTCAATATGGTTGAAACTATAATTGTAAAATTACTATAAACATTTTTCTATTGCATAGATAGTTCATATATATTCATTCTCACTAAATTATTTTTCAAAAAACAAATTACATATGAATAAATGTGATTTTCCATTGTACTAATCACTCTTTTTTAATAGACTCTTCTACACTAAAAATGTTTATTATAAAAATGTATGATCTCCAATGATAAGCATTTTATTGGCCCTAAAATTTTATGGATGCAAATTAATCTTCCTATTGTTATTTTTGTTATTATTTTGTAAGTTGATTGCTATCAAAATTTAAATTTCTTCATTAATTGTGGTTTTATTCAATATTGGGGGCATATTTTTATAAATGTTTTTAAAAGAAATGATAAAAGTATGTAAACTAACAAAGACTTAAGTTAAAAACCAAATTATCACAAAATCATGTTAGAAATTTAATTTTTAAATTTCAAACCACATTGCTTGTTAAATATCTTACTTTTAAATCTACTGAAACTTAGTTTTTGAATCATCATGTTAACATATCATCAAAAACTTAGTTTTTGAATCATCATGTTAACATATCATAACAAATATTGTACTATTAAACATGCATATCAACCATATTATTACTTCTTATATCGACATAGATTATTAGGATAAATAAACAACTATGTAAATTAAAATATTACCATTCAATATCTAAACATGTTTCCAACTATAAAAATATCATATGTCTATGCATATATATATATATAATTAAAAAAATTAATTAAATAAATCATGCATGGTTTAAAATATTCACAACTCAAATGCTCAAGTAAGGAATTACAATGCAAATCTTAAAATTATTTCCCTAAGAGATATAAGGATCAATGTCATATCCTTAAAAAAAGTTCTTTATACAAGTGCTTGAGTGTGTCAAAGGGTAAGAAGTTTGTTAATACATGGATAAATGACACCTTCTATACACATCACAATTCTAAGTACACCATTGTTATTGTGCTATTTTTTAGGTCTCAATGCTTCTATAACATGTTGGTAAAGGGTCAAATATCTAACATCTTGAGGAATTTTTGAAAAGAAAAACAATTTCTCACATGTGTATTTTGATTAATGGTAATATTAAATTCTTAAATACTTCAAACTTGACATATTTCACCTTCAAGGAAAATACTTTTCTATCATTTTAGTGAAATGTTAGCATTGCCATTAATTATTCCAAGATGTTTGAGAGTGGTTTCAACATCATAAAACTTTATATGGAGAAACTGGAATTTCATATGCCATTAAAAGTTCAATTGGTTTAACATTTTTTGGATTTCACAATTGGAAATACTTAATTTTAAGTGTTAAAACCTTTTCAAATCTTACCAATTATATCAAATGCCAACTATAAAATGTTTGATGAAATTTTTCCAAGAACATGTTGTTAGGACTTTATCATGATAATAACTTTTAAAATTTTATATAATTAAACATGCAACAACATATAAATATATTCAAATAACAATATAAAATTCTATTTCAATCAATTGTTCCATGCAATCACAAATAATTTGAAAGACAAACACATTATACATCAAACTCACTGTTAAACAACTACAATTGTTCAGAGATTTGTTATAATTAACTTAACATTTCCTTTGTCACAAGATGAATAATTTTTTTTATAATTAGCGAAATAAAGCTAACAAAAAGGTACAATTCCTTTGTCACAAGATGAATAATTTTTTTTATAATTAGCGAAATAAAGCTAACAAAAATGTACAACAACAATATTAATGATGAAAGAAAACATGTACATATATCACTCTCTATTGTCATCACCCTCATTATCTTCCTCGCTTGGCATGATAACACTTTTGTTCTAAAAAATATGTTTTGATCTAGGGTCGTGTCTTAATATGAACCACCAATCACTATCCAACACATCTGGGTAAAAAAACGCTTGGTTGGAGTGCTTTTGGAAAACATAAGGCTCCTTAGCTTCATCCCTCATCTTTCTAGAGTTGATACATAGAAACTCACTATCCTGATCTTCCTTTACATTGTTCTTCTCAAAGGTGTCCAACTACTTGCACCTAAAAATAACACATTGGAAATAAGACAAGTCCACTTGAATGATCTTTTGTATCTTTCCAACATAACCTAACGTATAAGTTTTGACCGTGGTGGCTAGCACGACTAGATTGGTTTAACTCAACTTTCACTCCACAGTCTTGTGTAATGCATCTGTCATGATATCCTCTGTACAAAAATGATGTCCATATGGAGACATAGATGAGAACAAGTGCACCTATAAAAAAAGAAAAAATCAAAGTGTCATGTGTCTAATAAGTCGACCAATAAAATATAAAATATAGATGTTATAATTCAAAGGTGCATTATGAAGTTAAAAATGTACACCAATGAGAAAACTTGTTTCCTTTCACACTCATTAAATAATTTTAAAGAGCATCTATTTGTAAAGATCCTCCTTGTTACGACAACAACTCTCTAACAGGTGCAATTTTTTTTTTTTTGTTTAAGGTGTGTGCGCGCGTGTAGAAGTAATAGACACACTTGACTCTACGTCGCCACTCGAAAACCAACAAGACGCAACCACGATGTTCATCACAAGAAGACTGAGGGCACACCATGGGTAACTGCAAGAAATAAACGACCATAGACACAAGGCGCACAACACAGACATTAACGACATACTAGATAATGCACAATACGAACATAGAGGGAAGGATCCATAGTAGTAGATCTTACTATTTCTGCACACGAAAGCATGGCGTTTAATCTTAGTTCTCTTCTCTGGAGAGAGAGAAGGTCAGATAGGCTCCTGACCGACTGCTCAAGCAGAAACTAGTAATCTCCATCCGGTGTGTCGCAAGAGTGGAAACCCTGCATTTAAAGGGCCCGAGACTCTTGATACAGCATAGAATCCTTTACACAAATACTCACACACAGACTTATATACTGGGCTACAATGAGGTGTCTACAACCCTCCTGACACAGGCGACCCATCCCACTAAGCTAAGGATTGTCATCAGACCAACCCAAGGCAACCAACATGACAATACCGTAACATAACCCTTCAGTTGCGAGTGAGAATTAGACATCAAAATCCAACATTGTGCATGGTGCGCAACAAAAAATATGAACATTTAAACATTCTTCAATCCAAAGAAATTACAAGCGCGCAAGGTGTCCGATATACGTAAACTATCTAACAGTAACCAACTCGAGGCACAATTCTTTTTTATTTCCAGGCACGCTATTTGATCAATCAATCATTAATTAAAACATAACACCTATAAATAATCTGCGATATCAATACCATAAGTGATGACCCCATGATCATGTACATTCCCTTGCATATTAGTATCAACATAAGATATTGCACAACATCGCATTAATAATGACCTTAGCTCATACTGACATCCCAGTACCCTACCTTAACATTTCACTATCATTTCATTCCATTCCATTCCATTATATCAACTTCCTTTGCTTGTAAAACATTAATTAAACATTAACTAAATTAAATAGCTTGCTATTATTGAATACTAACTACATAAGTAAATGGTTGCTTCCTTTATGGCTGTCATAAAATAATTCTCAATCTGCCCTCTACTCTAAATTCATCCAACTAGCCACTAATCTGCTGCATTAGTAAAATCTTAAGGTAAAAGTAAAAGTTC
>JASDQU010209141.1:7753-19715 GCA_032191745.1 Picea mariana
ATCTACTTTTCATAAACTATCAATATGCATAGTGACTTATATATAGGTGTGTGGTGTGAGTGTTTTTTTTTCATATATCATATCCAAACAATCCAAAAAACATTTGTTTTGTTTTAGAATTCACTACATGTTTTAATCCTAACTCTAGTATTTTTGTATGTGTTTTACATAACTCGGTGATGTTTTGTTTGGAATTTTCTATGGAAACATCCACTAAAGTTGAGGTACGTTTATTGAACCAACATATAGGGATAGGTTTTTCCATTCATCATCATTTTTCATTATCAACTATCTTCTCTATCATAGCAATGACTTAGGTTCGATATTGTCAGGTTGTGACATTATCCATTCCATTTTTTCACATTGTAACTTGAATGGTAGGGCCTACCCTCCATGGGAACCCTATTTAGCACCTTTATTTMCATATGGTTTCCATGCTACTATTTCTTGTAGGCCCATGAACCCTCCTATAGAGCCTCCATGACTTGACATTGAGCCTCACTTTTCTCTCTCCATCTATGTTTTGGCCATATCATGAGGGGGTTCCCATCATTTTTATGTTACTTTGAGACATAATGAGTTGGAATGATTTGAGACAAAATCATTGCAAGTTTGTAAACTTCTACCACACCATTTGAAGTAAGTCTATATTATATTTATAATTCATTTATCAGATTGAATTTATGTCATTTATGCATGTGCATTTGAATAATTTTTCATTGAATTTTGTAGGATCATAAATTGGGATCGAGTTGAGATGAGCAAGATAATTCACTGGTGCAAAAATGTTGCAAGATCTTATCAAGATAAAGATACCACATACAAATGTTTGATGAAAATGGACAACTTCTTTACCCTACCAATTATAACATGCCATCTTCTAGTAACCTACAACTTGGGTCAACGGTATTACATCGAGAATTGGATATATTTTATGACACGTCAATGATATGTGTTTGTTCAAAATGTTAAGGGTTGAAGAAGAACCCTCTACATGTCACATTTTCTCATTATATCAATGATCGACTACTGAAAGTTGATGGTTTGATACCTGTCACTATGGTCAATAATCCAATAGGTGATATAGAAAAGACATGTAGGAACACTTCCATATGCTCTTTTTTTGACAATTTGGGAGCCAGATCAACTACGTTTAATCCTAAATTGGCCAACCCGTCTCCTTCTATTGAGTCAATGAAGAGTTCTTATAGTGAGCCAAAGTATGATATCAATACTACCCAAGACATCACTACTAGGAGATCAAAAAGTTGTATGAGCTAAGAACAAAAATGTCCAAGTACACACCAAAGTCTGTTCAATTATTGGAAGGTAGCGATGAATTCCCTCTTCCTATCCATTTACAAAGTAAATACCAAACCTGTTACAATTGCGCTTTGTATGCCTCTTGGAAATTGTCCATGCATGTGCCTAATGCTAGAACCAAATTCCATTTTTTTCGTAATAGTTATACGATTTCCAAGTCTAAAATACATGTTGCAAATCTTGGGTTGTTTATCCTTTCATATGCATTCGTTCCTCCCAAACAATCACTATAACTTATGCAATTTTGAGGTCCCCTTTGTAGTCGGTCTGATTACTTGAATATTGTCAAAGAAAAACACATCATTTCCTTGTATATTATGTGCATGAATGGTTATGCTTATGGAACATTTCCATGTATAGTATGTGCATGAATGGTTATGCTTTTGGAAACTTTAACATGAAATCCTTATTATATATTGATGGTTTCCCATGAACTCATGGGAAGATCATAGGATTCATTAATAGTTGCAAGGCCTCATTATTTAGTGCAAATTGTTCCTTTGAGGAACACTCCAATGGAAAAGAGTTCATTATCAAAAGGAAGGAATTCATATTTGTTGTTTTGCATGCAATACATAGTTTGTCTCTTGGTGACGAGTTGTTAATAAACTATAACTTTCGTAGACCACCAATCGCTTGTCAAAAATTCCTTGCATTGGGTTTACCTTTAGACGTCCCCTTGGGGCATAAGAAAAATATGATTGATTAATTGTATTAAATATTTTCAATGGATATAATGTAAATGTATTTCTTAATTCGACATTTGTTTTATAAACTGGTTGGTTACATGTTACAATCATTACATCAAATATGGGGACTAAACTCCCTATAACTTCTACACATAGACTTTTTATTTATTTTATTTATTGAGTTTTCTTAATATTTTTTATATTTTTAAATATTAATATAAAATTAATTTAATTTAATATTCCTTTAACCTTAACAAACTAATTAATTTCTTCACTAGCGAAATAAAATACTTACATTTCCTTATGAGGAGATTCATAATTAGAAAAACCTATAATAACACCTATATTTCACTAATTGGGGGCCAAATATTCCATTTAGATGGGTCATGTGGTGGTTTTATAGCCTTGTTCATGGCCTATGAGCCATAGAAGATTCATTTAGAACCTAATTTCCTCTTTTTCCTTCTCCTACAATGGTCAATTCTCTGAGACCCACCCCTCATTTAAAAAACCTCTTAAGAGTGCCTATGAGCTTCATTTAGGGTCCCAAGTCCTTTGACCTCCTATCCATACCATGATAAAGTCTCGAAAATCATCCCTTGAGTGAAAAAATCCTCATGGCACTCCTCACCCACACAGAGGCCCCAAATCCTATTTATTGTGCTTAAGTGGTGGTTGAAGGCCTTGTTCCTACTAGTGGGAAAATTCCCCCTTTAACTATACCAAGGTTTAAGACATAGACAAAGAAAATGACTATCTACAAGTCAATCTAGTTTCTACTATACCCAAAACATACCAAATAAAATGAAAATAAAGTAATAAGAGAGAATATCGGTAACTGTACCTTTTATCCCACATCTGGTGATGATCTCCTCAAGCTCTGTAGTTACAATGACTGAAAGTCTACTCCCAAGGCTGACCTGCATCCAAAAATAAACAAACAAGGACTACAAGAATACTACTATTCATGAGTTATGTTTAGATATCAAATACTATGTATAAATAAAAAAAAATACACAAAACATCATCATCTAGAACATGGAAAATAGATTCTTTTATTCATCAAACAAAGACTGAAACTTACAATCCATGTTGGCCACCGTTTTGCGAACCTGGTCCAAGATCCTCTTTACAGTGCTCCAAGTGCACCTTCAATAGGCCTCTTCTCTCAATATTTTTATCACCTCAAGGGAAGGGAATGGATTGAATGGAAGAAGAAGGGGCATATGAGGGAATGGATTGAATGGAAGAAGAAGGGGCATATGAGGGAATGTTGAGGCAATATCTCACAAAAGGTAGCAAAATCTTGGGCAATGAAGGGAAGTGAAATTGGGCATAGTTTCACTATTCTTATGCTTGGATGTGAAATTAGACCCAAAAACCTCCTTTATATGACAAAAGGATGGTTATTCGGTTGGGTGACGGGCTATAACAGGTGAATTGGTTGGGAAACCTCTAATAGCTCATGAATTTCACCGAATTGAGTGAGCCCAGGACCAGAGTTTAGGAGGTGACATCTACAAAACAATAATTGTCTCTCTGAGGCGGGCATAACCATGCTCGAGATGATCTAAATCATGGTTTCCAATTGAATACACTGTAGATCCATTCCATATAACTATATAAAGTGTAGCCACAAGAAATACACAATAAATCTACATCTCAAAATCAGTCAAAGATGTACAAGTATAGTGTTCATATTCAAGAAGCTAGTGATGCATGTGGATTGATATGAGGTCTTCATAGATCCAACAAAAAATTCAATATATTCAAAATTAAGGTAGGACTACAATGAGAATGTATAACTCACTACCCTAATATCTTCGACAACTCGTCGAGAAAAGACATGAGGATATCGACGATCAGGAAGAGAACTTCGTCGATTTCGAACCTGGACTTGACTAGATTCTCAGGATGGCCGACTCATGACGGTCAAGAAAAAAACTGCAAAAAGGATGACTAAGGTTGAGTGAAACTTCTCTTGGACAAAAGAATGAAAGATGATCAGACTCATGAAGCATGACATTGACATAAGTTCGTGATGCAGGAGGCAACAAAAAATCTCCATGTGTTTGGAAGAGTAACCAAGCAGAGTAGGACACAACTCTATGCAGTGAGAACAAATTCCTAAGGTCATACTAGATCCCAATGCTTGAAGAAAAAATGAAATGATGTGCTTTGTCCAAGGGAAACTCTTTGTGCTGTTGAAAAAATAATGAATATTTCCTGTCCCCTCTTTTTGGAATATTTGATTTTTTTTGTCTTTTTTGATTTTTTAAGAGATTGAAAAAGAATAAAAGAATGTTATGTTACAAATGAGGAACGAGTGTTGCAAGCAAGCATACTAGTTCCAAGCGCATGTAACATACTAATGCTCATAGCAAGGAGACATGTGTAGGAAAAGGACACTCGGGGAAAATTCCTCCATGGGTCAAGGTGTCAGGTCACAGAAGAAAAAAGTGCTACAAGGCTTTCATATAAGGAATTCTTCAAAGGTTCAGTTGAGAGCAACATGGAGCTGACATTAGGACAAAGACACAAGGATGAGACTCGCAAATGCGATTAAGCAAGACACAATGAGACCCCTTCTATGTAATTTTTACGAGCCCAGAGAAGGTAAGATCGGTAGTTTTTTTCAGTTTAGAGAGTCTGAAAAAATGTAAAAGAAGACTCTAGGGAGTACCTTTTTTGAAGATAGTACCCTTTTCGAAGATAGTCTAGTTGGTTCGAAAAAGGGTTAAACTTTCACCGAAAAGACGTCTATTCAAAACCATTTTAACGAGTGTGACAAAGACAAGATCACTCAATAATATTTTCAATTTTAAGGAGTTTGAAAAGAGCTTAACCATGGACTCACAACCTTTTTCTGAGTTTAGTCTCCTTAGCCCGAAAAAGTATAAAATTAACTGATGAGAACTCTCCCGATGAGATGAATCTCCCAAGGCATACCTTTTTCCGCTATAATCTACAGGTTGGAAAAAGGGTTAAACTCATGCCAGTAGATGTTCTTCTGGACCAATTTAACGAGTGTGAATGAACAAGGTCACTCGATGATCTTTTCAATTTTAGGGAGTCTGGAAATAGCTTAACTATGGACTCCGGGGGGGTTCCTTTTTCGTAAGTAATCTCCAAGGCCCAAAAAAGGTGATAAACCAAAACCAAGGAGAATGTTCCTTTTTCGAATATTTAGTCCCTCAGGCTCGAAAAAGGGTTAAAATTCTTCCCGAGAATACTTTTCTAGCGAAATGAAGTTCCTAGAGCATACCTTTATTTGTAAAATTAGTCTCCGGACTGAAAAAGGGGTAAACTACTGCCGGATAGATGTGCCTTCAAATTTGAGTTTGGTGAGCGTGAAGGGAAACAAGATCGCTTGACAATATTTTCATTTTTAGAGATTCTAAAAACGGATTAAAGAAGACTCCAGGGGCTAATTCTCTCAATTAATCCACACGAGATCAAAAATAATAATATAGTCTCGTTAGATGTTGCTTTGAATTTCACAACGAGCTTGAAAGACAATAAAGCATGCTCATTTGGGAGTCCCGAGGGTAAGGCCTAGGATGATGGTGCATCAAATGAATGAGGCTTTAAATCATAATCATAATAGGAATAACAATGACTCCTGGGCCTATAGCCATTATTGACAACATGGATGCCAAAATACAACAAGGATATACCTACGACATCCATGTAAAGGTAGGATCTACCCCCTAATTATGACACTTCTAGAGCTGCAATGATGGTTTTGTGTTGCACTTCGGTGGGGTCGATCCTATGGCAAAGAGAAAAATACAACAATATGTAGAAAGTGGAAATGAAATTCTAACTTATATGCAAAAAGTTGGAAAAAATGTCTTTTACGAAAGGATACCCAAAAAGTGACCCATCCCAAAAATTACCAAAACAAAAGAAAATGAGTACTGGAATGACCAATAAGAAACTCATAAGTGGAATCAAGTGATCACCAAGCCATGAAAAATGACAAAGGGGGTCAAAAAGGGGCAAAAAAGTCTATAAATAGAACTTTACAACTCATTTTTACCATTGCAATTCAAAAATTGACCAAAAGGAGAAAAACCCCCTTTGCTAAAAGAGTAGATTCTGGGAGCTTCAATGGACGAAAAAACCTTCTGCTTGGACCAAGTAAGTACAAATCACTCCCTCTTGCAATTCAATTCTTTATTTATGCATCAGTTTTAGGTTTTGAGGGGGTATGCTCTTGTAAAAAGAGAGGCCCTATGTGTACGCAGGCTGTCTAAGGCTAGCCCGCTTATGTACTCAGGCATGAAAGCACCAACCCACATACATATGCGACTGTGTACAAATCAACCCATGTATACCTTGAAAGACTTTGAAAAAATCAAATGCAAGTACATACTCTCCATTTTTCTATGAAACATGGTGTATGTTCATTGGAGGGAGAGGGAGCATGAGGACATTGATATTTTGGTCGAAGAGGACCTTATAGCCATTGCCGCACTAAAACAGTGTGGCCTATGGAAATTCTTCCAGTGTCTATTCATGAGGGCACAACCTAGGCTGCTCAATGCTCTTGTGGAGTATTTTCATCCTGATGCAAAGGTATTTATGCTAAATGGTCAACCACTGACCTCAACTACATAGGATATATACTTATTGACTGACCTCTCGAGGAGAGGGGAACCAATTAACTTGAGGACATTTCCTATGGGGCCCTTTAACATCGAGGATTACATTCACATGTATTGTGAGGCTGACACTAAGAAGGTAGGTTCTCACATGCCAATCCAAAATATCACCAGCCTATCTCTGCGTGTGATCTTACTCTTGATCGGGTGGATTACTGGATCCGTTGCCCTTCACCAGGCTTCTTGGGCACACATGCATTGAGCCATTCAGTGTTTGGAGGTCAAATTTTTGACTGGAGTACGACCATGTTGATATTCATGCAAAGAAAACTTATAGAGTGTCAGAGACGTACCAACAAGAACTTCGGTTTTGGTACCATTTTGTGCTCCTTCTTCTTTGAGAGGGTGCCTAGTCTCAGTCCTAGAGAGATGGTACGGGGGCATGTACCCTCCTTCCCAACAATGACTAGGTAGGAAACATTGCTTCCTCAACAGGGTGGAGGGAGGACCATAGATGCCTTCGATGAAATATTCTTTGACTGGTGGGCATGATAGATCTTGATGATCGAGGATTACCCATATGATGAGATCAACTTCACCAGGGACACAATCATGTCTGTGCCTCCTGGCGAGGAGCGAGGCGAGATAGGTAACATACTTTTTAAATTTTATTTATTTTTTAATTTTTTTTATATATATCCTTTTTATGTGTGTACAAAGTATTGACTTATGTATCTTTTATGTACATATGTGGGACCTGTGTGACCAACGAACTTCGCTAGGACTTGACAACATCCTTGACCTAAGGCAGGACCAACAACAATCGGAGGACCATCAACTATAGGTGGACCCCCAGCCGAAGAGGCTGACAGAGTCCTGAGACGAGTGGAGCACAACCTCGTTGTGCTCACTCATGTTGTACCTATGGACGAGATCGAGGATCTCCTACCTTCTATGCAACCTCATGTAGTAGGGGTGCCTCAGACTTGGGTCCAACTATTATAGCGTTTTTCCAACTCTTTTGTACACTATGGTAGGGCCAATAGGCCCCATGATTTGATAACATAGACCATTGATGTGCCGAGGGCACATTTTGTATATGTATTTTTTGAGGGCATAAGCCCAGCGATGTATACTAAACACTTTTTGAGGAGTTAATGCCCACCTATGTACTCATGACATTTTTTGGGATATATATATATATATATATATATATTTACATATTTTTTGTCTTATGGATGACAATTTTTTACAAATGTATTTACATGTGTATGTCTGTGCAACATGCCAATCTAATATTTGATTAGCTAGAGTTTTTGTTAGATGATTAAATCTCTTAGGAACATGTATATACGTAATGTAATCGAAAGAATGTTCTAAGAGATGTACCCTAAGGAATCATCGGTGCAAAGTGGGATCATAAATATGGTAAACCCCATTTAACTAGGAAACAACCAATTGAGCATCTAGGTAGACCCAAAGGTGAGAAATTCTATGTGACAAAGCATAACAAAGCAATTCTATCACTGCACTGTATTCGACAACATTGTTTGTAGCGTCACCTAGAAAAATACCTCTGAAAGATAACAATTGGCCTTCAGGTGTGAAAATCACCCAAGCTGTGAAAGAAAGCTTCCGAGTGTGTCAGATAGCATCGTCTGTGAACCCAAAATACACCTTCGATTCACTTGACATCTTCCACAGAGAAAAAGAAGACATAAATAAATACACGCCCACAAAACAAAAAGACAAAAACTATATAAAAATATATACACATATACAAGAAGTCACCCAGGTGACCAACCTACGAGTAGTACTTCTTGAGGTAGAGCCCATTTCTAGGATCCACCAAGGCATTTCCCTCAAAATCAAAGAGATGGTAAGCGCCCTTCTTCAAGATCTCTTTCAAAATGAACGGTCCGAACCACATGGGTTTGAACTTGCCTTTCCCCATGGGATATTTTTATTGATCATAGGCCAAGACAATATTGCCTTCAGATAAAATTTGAGGACAAACAGACCGATCATAATGACACTTGAATCATTTCTTAGGAGCCTCATTGGCTAAGGCTACATCACGATGCTGCTCATCGAGCTGCTCGAGATATAGAAGGTGTTCCTTAAGAAATGAAGTGTTCGATAGTAATTCTAATGCCAAATTTAAAGAAGGAATCTGACACTCAATAGGTAAGACTGCCTCCAACCCATATATGAGTTGAAAAGGTGAAAAACTAGTGGCAGTCTTCATAGATTTTCAGTAGGCCCACAACATTGAATATAGAATCAAATACCAAATTGACTTGGCATAATTGATTGTCCGCTGAAGCATAGTCTTGAGAGACTTATTCATAGATTCAACTTGAGCATTCTCTTGCGGTTAATAAGGTGACAAATGTTCTTGTTTGAACCCAAGCTTTGACGTTAACTCAGTCATCATTTTGTTTTGGAAGTGACTGCCATGGTCAATGAAAATCTTCAGGATAGAGAACCTTGATACTGTCTGATTAAAGATGAAAAGAGTCGTAGTTTCTCCATCATTACTAAAAGTTGGCATAGATTAAACCCACTTTGTGAATTAGTCTACTTATATGATGATGTAATGATGCCCCCTGGATGAGGATGGGTGACATGTAGTAAAGTCAATCCCCCACTTGGTGAAAGGATGAATGACAATGATAGGAAACATAGGAGCAGGATGTGCCCGCATCGTTCGAAAAAATATCTAGCATGTGTGGCACTTCTTGACCGCCTCAACACAATCCTTGATTAACGAGGGCAAGAAGTGACCTGCACGTAGAATATTTTGGGTTGTCACCAACCTAGACAAATGACTTCCACATGATCCAGTGTGAAAGTCGTTAAAAATGAGCTCTTCTTCTTCATGGATGAGGAATCGACGGAGAATGCAATCCATGCCTCGATGATACAACGTGTCATCGAGTATAAGATAGTTTCACACTTGATGTCTAATTCGTTGATGCTCATCGTGGGAAGCAGAAGCAAGGCACTTCAAAGTATATATATACACAAGTATATCTCCATACCAGGGGTCCAAAGATGCAATTTAATCCAAAAAGGATCCAGAGAAGGCTAAGAACAACTTAGAACTCACAGAGGCAACTCAGGACGCTTCGAATGGATTCAACAGACAGAGAAAGGGAAAAAAATCAAAGTTCCCAAAAATCAGTGAAAATGGAATGATCGCGAAGAGCGCATTGCAAGATTTCTAACGACACAAACAGATCGTCAAATGGAGTTACAAATTGAAATATATTCACGATCAAAGTTTGGTCAACCTAGCCCAGTCAACAGGGGATGAGTCAACATCCCTATTGCTGACATTAGCGTCCGTACAAATGACATCATCATCCATACAACACATGTGGAAGGAGAAGAAAAGTGACATGTGGCATGCTGACATCAACATGATGACGTGGAAAGAATAGAGGATGCAACATGTCACCTGGTTTGGGCGTTTTTGGGTCGATCCATGGGCCAATCATATTATGCCATGTGGTAGTCCGTACAGTCCATACGACTGATGTGGCATGCTGACGTGGAATGATGACTTGGCAGGTGGTAGCATGGACTAGTGAGGGGCCATCACATGGCCCAATCAGAGGCTGCCATGTGGCAGGTGGGAAATGCCCAAGGACAACCTGTGAACAAAATTTTGAAAAAAAAAGGTTGGCGGGTCCGCCAAATCTGGCGGACCATGCCAAACCTATCCATGGTTATATATCGTTTGGATATGGTTCTAGTAGCACCTCTAAACTGGTGGAACAAACTCATATATATATACACCATATAACAATACATTGCCAAAAGGAGTGTCCGCGGGGTTTGACCCCGGGACCTCCACCCTCAACCAATGCCTTAATATATCCGCCCTAACCAATAGGCTATGGGTACCACATAGTAACCAATGCCCATTTTATTTATTAAAAGGTGCATCCACCTAACCACAAAAGGGAGAGGCACACGAACTGTACGACCATCCGAGCACACATTTCGATGCAAAAGACAGTCATAATTGTAGGTTGTAGAGGGCACATAAAGCGAGACAAAATTCTTCTTGGGCCAGGGAGTGCCATAGTCMGATTGAGGCRTGGAGACAATCATTTTTGGGTAATTCGATGCCACAAATTCAATGGTGTTKTCTGTTTTCTTATCTGAGCATTAGTTTTGCARCTTGATTTCAAAATGMGGTATACTTATGTATTTTGCCAAATTCTTTTGCTGAGTTAATGAAAGAACCTATCCATTTGAGAGTAGGACCTAGAGACATAGTCCACTAGGGATAAACTATGTTACCAAGTTTTGTGTTCATATTTGATGCTCATGTCTCTTCATTTTGAGCTTTTCCTTCTTTAATGATGCACTTTAATTTATGCTCATTTAATACAATTCTTTGTAAGTCACGATGAAAAGATCCTAGATCATGTTGGTATCAAAGTAGTCATCGTTGACTTGAATTGTTGAGTGTGAATGCTTACTAGGGACAAGCATAAGCAGGGTGAAGGAACTCTTAATAATTTCAATCCCAAAGTTGGCCGTGCTTCTTGAAGGAAGAAAATGACAGAAGAGGACAAGCGTGATGAATAGGAGAAAAAAATTCAAATGGTCTTTTATCACATGCTAGAAATGGTCGAATGAATGTATGGATATTATGAGAAGATGATGAAGAAGAAAGGGAATAAAAATGAAGCACATGCAGATGATGATGCTTCAGTGAACCAAGGGGTTGGAGGAGATCCTCCTAAGCCTCCTTCTTCACCTTCAAGTTCTAGTTTTTCTTCCTCTGAGCATTCTCATCATTCTAATCATTCTAGCCATAAAGCCTATTTTAAGAAGCCATTATTAAGGCTTGATGTAAAATTTTCTTTACCTATGTTTAATGGAGATGTTTTTTTTTTTAACGGAAACGAGTATGGAATTTTATTTATAGTAAGGCAGAGGGGGCTGCCAAACCTGTACATATTCGATCAGAGCTACCGCTCTGTAGTTCATTCTCCAGCCAGATGACTGTGCTAAGAACATACTTTTAATACTAGTAGAACCATACATTCAAAATTCTGGTCTGGTATTTAGCTAACTGAGATTGAAGCCGCAGCCTTAACGCTTTCCTCTTTTGCCAGTGCTCGTGGTCGCTTCAGCAGAGGCTTCAACGATCTTGCTGAAAGCGTTGGTTAAAGCCTCCACCTTCTGCTCCAAATTGCTGAGTCGTTGCCCTAGATTGCCCATGAGGTTAGCGGTGTCCTTCAGTCCAGCGTGCAGCTCATCAGAGAGCTCGTCTTTGATGTCCTCCATTTCCATCTTCAGATTGTCCCACTTCATCTGGTT
>JASDQU010209142.1:12693-27418 GCA_032191745.1 Picea mariana
TGGTCTAATGTGTCGTTAGGTAAAAGTGTGTTTCTTAGAGAGTTTCTTTAATATGCATTAGTATTCATTTGTAGTTAGGAAATTCGACGATTACGATATGTTCCCAACATAGAGTGATCCAACGGTTGATACTCTCCTCAATATTAATGACCATTGATCTGTGGCTTAAAACTCCATTGGTCCATTATCTCTATTTAAAGAGCATGGAGGGTCATTTGCCGATGATCGATTGTGAGAAACTCTCTTGTAAAATCTCTCTGTAATTTTTTTCTTTGCATTAATAAACTACTCCAAGTGGCCGTGTTGGCTGGGGCTGTGGATATTTCCCTGTAGGGGTTTTACCACGTGAAAAAATCGGTGTGTTGATCTTTGATCTGGTTATGTGAATGGTTACTGAAGGTGTTCATCCTATGTTGGAATACCTGTGTTGTCTAGCATAAACAACCAATTAAAAATAGAAAATGACATAAAATTTAACAACACATAATTAACCCATGCAAAAAAAAATACTTTAAAGAGAATAAATCATAGAAAAAAGAGTTTGTTCATCTCCAAATTGATTGATTCAAGTTGGCCAAGAGTCTATAATTTATCCTTTTACATCTGCATATACCTTTGTTTGTGCATTTAGAGAAATAAAACCGTTTTCTATGAAAAAATGCCAATAACTATTTTATAGAATAAAGAGATCAATATTACAGGAAATATTACAAATCATAGGGTTGTAGATAAGTAGTACATCTTTCTATACCTTTGTTTGTGCAATTTGAAACTTAAAACCCTTTGTCGTGCAAAAATACAAAAAATTGTCTTGTAGGACTAAGAGGGCAAATTTTGCGTTGGTGCAAAATGCATGCCAAACTACACTAAAATGCATGTCTAGGTCTCAAAACTCATTCAATTTGGGTGGTTAAAATTGGTAATGATTTTTAAGTCATTTTACATAAGACTATATGCTTATTTTTTCATTTGTAGTAATAAAAGACTCTGCTGTGAAAAAATATGCAATAGATGCCTAGTAAAACCCTAGAAATGCCCAACCTGTTTGTAAAAGGTAAGGCAAGGTTTCATTATACGTTAGATTTGAGCTGTGAAAGTTTTTAGGGATGTGGTTTATTATATTAGAAATGGATGTGGCTTATTATATTAGAAAGTTTTTTAGGGATGTGGTTTATTATATTGCAGGTTTAAAAATGGTTATTGTGTAGAAGAGACAAAGTTTGCCTTGTAATTTTGAAGGTCACAATCGTACTAAGTGACCAAATTAAAATGCACGCCCAAGCTTCTCTATAGCTTCACAAATTGTTTTATGAGTTTTAATATGGATTTATATATATGGTAAATTTACCTATGTCATCTAAAATGTAAGTTAAGAACAAGATAGGTTTATTTCATGCACATAGATTTGAGATTTCATTTGAAGTCAAAACCGCCTTAGAGTAAAATGCACGCCTTAGTCTTAATTTTGACCCAAATTGAGTGGTTCAACTTGAAAAATGTGTAATTTGTGATTTTTCATATGTACATAGCCTTATATTGTCATTTTCAGACAAATACCTACCTAATGTGCATAAAGTGTAAAAATTGCCTTGTAAAACCAAATGGCCAATTTGTTAAAGTTCCCTGTATGAAAGTGCACGCCCAAATTTGGATAAGCCTCCAT
Organism: Picea mariana; assembly: GCA_032191745.1. Classification (NCBI taxonomy): domain Eukaryota; kingdom Viridiplantae; phylum Streptophyta; class Pinopsida; order Pinales; family Pinaceae; genus Picea; species Picea mariana. The sequence goes on from JASDQU010209142.1 coordinate 14,357, forward strand.
AATTTAAGTTTTAAGTTGTAAATTGATGATTGCAATATTTTTAACATGTTTGTACAATTATGAGTGCATTTACACTCTAAAAATGATGATTTCTATCTACAAAGATTCATGACCTTTTGATAAATCAAAGGATGGTGGGTTATGATAGAAATCAAGGTCAATGACTCTTAACCAACCAATGGTACATTGAAAATGACATATAACTTAACACATAATTAACCCATATAAAAAATACTTTAAAGAGAATAAATCATAGAAAATATAGATTTTGTTCACCTCCAAATTGATTGATTCAAGTTGGTCTAGAGTGTGTAATTTATCTTTTTACCTTTGCATATACCTCTGCATAAATAAAACCCTTTTTTTGTGGAAAAGGACAAAAAACTGTCTTACATAATGAATATGTCAATATTATAAGAAATATTACAAGTTACATGGTTGTAGAAAGGTTGTGTATCTGTCTATACCTTTGTTTGTGCAATTGGAAACTTAAAACCTTTTGCTGTGCAAAAAGACCAAAAATTCTCTTGTAGGATAAAGAGGGAAAATTTTTTGAATTGACTTTCTTAAAATGCACACCGGCGGAAGGAAAATGCATGAAAATTGGTGAATTTGTATGATGAGATGATGGTCATATATGCTATAAAATGCATGCCCTAGAGTGAAAAATGCAAGTCTTATGTTAGGATTTGCATGATAACTTCCTGAAATCATAATGCTCGGGAAAATTCACATCTTTATATTAATTATGTACATAATGCACACTGTCCTTGTGAAATTTCATGAAAACAAGGCATTGAGGAAAATGCACGCCTTGTTAGGGAAAAATGCAAACTATATATATGTTGTTGTGTCCCCAATGGTGTAGGGTGAAATATACATTTTGGTTTGGGGTTACATGCATGAATTAATATGTATTGCTACATATACAACTCCAAAATGATTTATAGTGATAGATGATAGATTAATGATTCCATAAGTGAAATATTGTGGTTGTGCACTTTTGTTGTATATGAACATACCCAATAGGGTATTTATGCAAGATTTCTTGCATGTTAAGATTTATATATATATCTTTGAAACACACACACACACATAATGCATGTGCTAAGTGATATATATATATATATATATATATATATATATATATATATATATATATATTGGATTATGAATGGTCATGGTATGAAAATTACCACTCTTGAGGAAATTGGACAAATGTTGCATTTGTATCTTGTGTATGTATTGTAATTTGCATGCACAATTATTGTTTTGCAAGCCATATTCATACTTGATACATATAAGTTTCATATTCGTAACAACAAAGATAAATCTGTGCAATTATATTGTTATATCAACATGTTGAGTACATGAAATTACTTATGTTTTACTCAAACATCTTGCAAACAAGATGAGAATGATGGTGTATATGTGTATAACTCTACCTCATGTAACTTTTAAAGTATTCCAGACTTTGATATATAATTATACACACTCATACATGTTTATAACCACAAACCACTATATATTTCAACCATTTACTAGATTTCAATTTCAAGCAGCAATGAACTATTTAATCAGTTGGTATGCATTTTTAAAATGTAATTTTCTTTTCAGTTATCAAAATATGATTTTTTTCGAGGAAAAATTATTAATTAACAATCACATATGTCCATTAAGATCCAATAAAATGAGAACTAACAATGGACTATAATTAATTTTCTATCAATAAAAAATGTATGTGAAAACAAAATAAAATGAAGAATATAAATGGTCTTGAATTCATTAACTACATTAAATAAAATACATTGTCAATAAATTTACAAAACAATTATATACATTAAATATTTAAATGGATTTACATAGACATCGTATATAAACAAATGCTATTCCATAACTACTCTAGGCTGCTTGGGAGGTTTCTGCAAACCCTGCTCTTGAGATGAAGAAAATTAGTAGAGTCTCTATTTCCTTTTGTAGAGGTCTCTGATTGTTTTGGAGTTGTAGTAGGCACATCTTTTGATTGTTTCTCTAGACATTTAACTTCCTTTGCATAATTTTTCAATGTGTTTYGCAATTCCCTTTTATCTTCTGCCTGCTTTTTCAACATTTCCACATTTTCTTATACTTATCTGACTGTTCCTATTTATTACTTTCAAGTTCTTCCTTTTATGATTTCAGTTGGGATCAAACTTCAKCCAATTGAACCTTGATTTTTCTACTTCATTATCAAGCTGTTGTTCCCTCAAATATTGTTTCTMTRATGTAGTAAACAAAATTGGTACYRCCTCAATTACTGTGGTACTCTGTAATTTCTATTGCAAATCAACAATWTTGGATTTCAAGTTTTGTATCTCCATGTCACATCCCAAATCYCGTGCCTTTTGAATATGCAAGAGTTCATTATCGAGCTCTTTAATATTTTCCTCTCTCAACTATCTTCCCCTTTAATGATTCAATCATTGGTGATGGGGCATAGAGATCAGCTAGAGCACTCCCTAATGAGAGAAATTCCTAAGACTCTTTTCTTGTGTTTGTAGGAACTTCTCCAAGTCAATTGAAGGCATTTGTTTTGTTGGGATGTTCTGAATTTTACCTTTACCCTTACCCATACCTTGACTTTTACCTTTATCCTGACCCTTTCCACCTTCTTCACTATGCCTTTCTATTTCCTTTTCAAGTTCTCTAATCTTTTCTTTTGCATTGACACATGTGATATGTCTCTCTTTCAACTTATTAGCTTGCGTAACAATTTGTTTCCTCAATCTGGTCATTGTATTGTTATATTCTTCAACCTATTATTTATGCTTCTCATGTTCCTCTTTCACTTTATTTTCAAATTGAACCTTTAAAATTTCAATAAATGTCTCTTTGTCCTTCAAGTTATTATTTAATTCATCCACAAATAGATTATGTAAATGTGTTGAACTTGCACAGAATAGATCTATATACAAAATACTAGACACATTTGTAGAGAGAAATTGAGAAAGAAGAAGAAGAAGAAGAGAAAGAACAGAAGAATTCTCATTAAACGTTTAGAATAATGAATAATTTACGCATGATATAATCTGTATAACTTAATGAGTGCGCATTGGAGGAGAACCAATGTACCATACTGGTGGTCTAGAGTGATCGAGACACACACCAATAGTTGCAGGAGTGAACTGCCACCTAGTCTAGTATCTCAGGCAGTTACGGGAGTGAACTGCCACCTAGTTGAGTTAACTAGTCAACTAGTCTTCAATTAACTGACTGAACATAGTGTAGTAAGGAGTAGATCAACGAATCAAGGGTAACACACCAATCTAGTGATGATCCCAAGGCAAGTGTGCATTAGTATGGTGATGATCCCAATGTTGCATGGTGACAAAACTAATGCAACATCTAGACTTAACTCAATTAGTCAAACTGAAGTGTCAACTGAAAGAGAATATTCTCCCCTAAAATATATGAGACTGGATAATGACTAATTATGACTAATAAACAAGGAAAAACCTTAGGAAAAAGAAATCATAGGTGTGTGAAGTAACTCCAATGCCCCCCCTGAGCATCACTATTGTAAAAATAAAGAATGGGTCCCGATAACGAGGCCATGTTAGGTACCCAAATACAAAATATACATTGAAATAAAGTGAGAAAAGAGGGAAAACCTTATGGGAAAAAACCCCCCTCAAGGTACAATGTATGTAAAAAAAAGAACTACAGTTTCTAGGCAATTGTGTCCTTCACTCCAAGATGACTTCACAGAGAATGGAACTTTTGCTCAATGAAGGTCTTGGTGAAGATGTTTGCTGTCTATTCTGCTGAAGGACAAAACTGTAGGTCAATGATCCCCTCGTGTACTAAGTCCCGGATGTAGTGCATGTGGATATCGATGTGCTTCGTCCACTGCCTCTGAAATGGATCTCTGCAAAACTTCAGAATGCTCTGGTTTTCACACAAGATGACGATCAACCGATGAAACTGAATTCCCAACTCAGTGAGAAAATTTTGTAGCCACATAGCCTGCATGGTTATGTTAACTACCCCTATGTAATCTACCTCGACTGAAGATAGAGAAACGGCAGCTTGCTTCTTTCTCGACCAACAAATAGGCCCGAAACCAAGACTAAGTGAGTATCTAGATGTGAACTTGCGATCAGTGCTATCGCCATCCCAGTGAGAATCAGTAAGCCCGATGAGATCTAATGTAGAGTCTTCTGCATAATGAATCTCAAAGGTGATGGTGCCCTGTACGTATTGAAGGATACTCTTTCCGGCCTTCCAATGTAGCTCATGCGACTCCTGCATGAACTTGGAGACTGCACCAACTCCATAGGAGAGGTATGGTCTAGAGTGTGTGAGATACAACAAGCTCCCAATAGCTATCTGTATAGTGTGCTGTCAACCAGTGGAGTCTCCCCACCATCCTCAAGTTTGACTCCTGATAGGAAAGGAGTCGGAGCAGACTTGCAGTCTGTCATGTGAAATCTCTCAAGGAGATCTCGTGCATACTTGGCCTGAGACAATTTGATGCCAGATGCATCTTGATTGATCTCGAGTCCAAGGAAGAAGTGTAGCGGACCCATGTCCATCATCAAAAACCTGTCATGTAGAATCATATTGACTGCAAAAATCGTTGAATTCGAGCAACCAGTGATCAACAAATCATCAACATACATAACTAAGAGTAGAAGTGAATCAGTCGTCCTGAGCATGTAGACATTCGGGTCTGATTTACAACATAAAAAGTTCAGTGACAACAGGTAGGAGTCCATCTTGGCATACCATGCCCTTAGAGCCTACTTGAGGCCATAAAGAGACTTCTTTAGTCGACAAACCAAATATGAGTCCTGCATAAATCCCTGGGGTTGCTCCATATATATATCCTAAGAGAGATCACTGTGAAGAAATGCATTCTTCACGTCCATCTGATGGACTTCCCATCCCTTGGCTACCACAATGGCAAGTGCCAATTGTATGGAATCCATCTTCTCTACTGGAGCGAAAGTCTCATCATAGTCAATACCATGCACCTGCTGAAAGCCTTTGGAAACAAGCCTGGCTTTGTATCTACTAATCTATTCATCTGCTGCGCTCTTGGTCCTATAGACCCATCTGCATCTGACAAGTTTCCTTCTATAATGAAGGGGAACCAGATCCCAAGTCTGGTTCTCAAGGAGGGAGTTGTACTCCTCCTGCATGGCAGATTCCCAAAAGGGATTTCCAATAGCCTCACCATAAGACTGTGGATCTGAAGACTGAACCAAGAAATGATTCCTAGAGGGAAATGGTTCAGTGGTAGTGAGTGCAATAAGAGGCTCCTCAAAATCAGATCAATTCCTCCTAGTATCGACTAGATCACCAACGAGATCCCATGCATCATGAAGAGTAGTCTGTGCCCACTTTGGCCTTTGCTCTGGCTCTACAACTGCATTTGGATGATCTGACTTTGCATATGACTATACTGACTTTGAATCTGAATCATCTGAGTCCTCTGAATCAGAACTCTCGTCTGAAGAAGAGTCGGCATGTGCATGCTCATCATCTCGGATAGGTGGAAGAGTGAAGGTGTCTACATGCGGCTGTTGAGGTACATGTGAGACACTTTCCTCGAATTGGACACTACACTCAATGATGAGCCGGTCCGAGGAAAGATCGATAAACCTATATCCCTTCACATCTTCGAGGTATCCAACAAAAATACACTTAGTGCCTTGTGGATCAAGTGCCTTCCTCTTTTCAGAGGGCATCCAGGCCCATGCATGTGAACTGAAAATGCGAAAGTGGGTCACTTCCGGTTTGAGGCCGCTCCAAGCCTCGTAGGGGGTATTATCCTTGACAGATCCATGGGGAAATTTGTTTTGGATTTATGTTGCATAGTTAAGTGCTTTGGCCCATAGTCTCTATGGTAGTGACTTTGAATGCAACATGCAAGATGCCATCTCCTTTAGAGATCTATTTTTCCGCTCAGTAACTCCGTTTTGCCGCAGAGTATAGGGAACTGTGTGTTGCAACTGAATCCTTGCCTCATGTAAAATATTATAGATCTCATGATTGACATACTCTCCCCCATTATCAGTTCAAAGGACTTTGATCTTCTTTCTGGACTATGTCTCAACCAGGGCTTTGAAATCTTTGAGGTGTTGAAAGACCTCAGATTTTTTCCTGAGAAAGTAGATCCATGTAAAATGTGAGAAATCATCAACAAAAATGAGAACAAACCTCACTTTGCTGATAGAAGGATGTAGAAAAGGACCCATAAGGTCACTGTGTATTAGATCTAAAGGTGCAAAAACTCTTAGATTTTCCTTTTTCAAATTTCTCTTGAGGGTGTTTTCCCAGAACACATCCCTCACATACTCCCTTGGAGAAATGGATGTATGGTAGACCATCAACCAATATTTGGTTGCTAAGTTGTTGCATGTATCTGAAATTGAAATATCCAAACCTTTCATGCCATATCCTACTACTTTCATCAACATGAGTATGCAGTTAAGAAGAATCAGGTTCAATGAATTCATAAAATGTATACAATATAGACCGGTGATTTACCTCACCAGTAGCAACCTTGTAGTTGGTTTGCATATCATATATGTCCATGACATTTGGTGTGAATATGAATTTATTTCCGGTGCCATAATTCGTCATCTGATACACAGAGAGAAGGTTGAATTTTTTTTGGGGAACATGCAACACATTCTCAAAGCTTCTGTTGGTGAGTTCAATTCTTCCTTTGTCGGTGACTTCCACAGAAGAGTTGTCCCCCATCAAAATATGAGGACCTTTGCATACATCCAGTGAAGAATATATTTCTTTTGAGGCAACCGTGTGATCTTATGCTCCTGAATCTACGATCCAAGCATCGGGAGAGGAGTTGATGGCAATCATGGCATGGATAGAATTGCCTTTCTTGGGATTCAGATCTTCTAGCTTCTTCTTCTTGACACCCTTGGGGATGCGATCTCCAAGTTTTTTTTGCTAAAGTATTTGAGACATTAGATATATTTGTTTTTGCATGCATGCAGATTCTGGATGGAATCCTTTGTGATAGTACGTGCATTTCTCCCCTTTTCTTCCCTTTCCCCCTTTCGATTCGGAGGCATTGGTGAAGGGTTTTGTGTACCCTTCCTTCTTTGGATGTGCATGAGATTTATTTTTTTCTTTATATTTAGATTTTTGATATTGGTGGCTGCCATCTTGCACAGTAAGTGAATGCGACTTTGGGCCTTTGATTTTTCCCATGTTGATGAGCTTGGTTTTCTCTTGTGTCAGGGATTCGATAAAGTCCTCAAGAGAAGGCATCTTCCAGGTGGCTCCAGAGGAAAATATGACAGAATGGAATGTGGATATGAATACAGAGAATTCAGGACCAAGTTTGGAGAGAANTGTTACTCCTTAGATTTATCAACCCCACAAGCTTTGAGTTGCGACAGTAAATCCTTGAATTTTGTAAAGAAATCTTGGATATTATCGAAGCTTTTTAGATCCAATGTGAGTAGTTCTACCTCCATCATGTGTCCCCTCATCTCATCCTATTTTCCAAGGTGGTCCAGGCTTCATTGGAATTCTTACAAAAAGATATGTGAAAAATGAGACCGAGAGAAATAAGATTGCAAATCGTTTCGAGTGCTTCATCCATCCGATTTAAGTACTTGGATTTTTATACGACCGATGTCAGTTCTGTATCTGTATTCAAGGTTAACCTGTACAATACTCTCATACGAAGATGAATCATTATTCTCTCCTTCTATTCAAATTAGTTGTAAGGTGTAAGGATGAATTCTTTTTGGAAATCCATCTTTCCGTTGTCTTCAATCTTTTGTACTTGCAAAATTTTTTGGTATAGTTTTTTCTTAGCAGTCCGTCGGCTCTGATACCATGTAAATGTGTTGAACTTACACAGAATATATCTAGCTACAAAATACTACACACATTTGCAGAGAGAAATTGAGAAAGAAGAAGAAGAAGAGAAATAATGAAAGAATTTTCATTAAACGTTTAGAATAATGAATAATTTACACATGATATACTCTGTATAATTCAATGAATGCACACTGAAGGAGAACCAATGCACCATAGTGGTGGTCTAGAGTGATCGGGACACACACCAATAGTTACGGGAGTGAAATTCCACCTAGCCTAGTCTCTCAGGTTGTTACGGGAGTGAGCTGCCACCTAGATGAGTTAACTAGTCAACTAGTCTTTAGTTAACTGAATGAATAGAGTGTAGTGAGGAGTAGATCAAGGAATCAAGGGTAATGAACTAGTTTGGTGATGATCCCAAGGCAAGTGTGCATTAGCTTGGTGATGATCCCAATGTTTCATGGTGACAAAACTAATGCAACATCTAGACTCAACTCAACTAGTCAAACTGAAGTGTCAACTGAAAGAGAATATTCTCCCCTAAATTATAAGAGACTGGATAATGACTAATTATGAATAATAAACAAGGAAAAATCTCAAGAAAAATAAATCCTAGGTGTGTGTGAAGTAATTCCAATGGATTACATACGGTTTGCAATGAAGGTATATTGAAAACCTCTAGTATTCTTCTCAAGTCCTCAAGTTTTCTAATAGTGTTTTCATATGTAGCCTTAGTATATTCGTACACTTCCTTGACATTACCAATCACCCTTAGAGATTCCTCTTCAATTTTGGATACCCCACTTCTTAATCCATCAATAATTCAATCTTTGATGTTTATTGTTCTGTTTGATTCTTGTGCTTGTTGCACAATTGATTGTAGATCTGCAATCTTCTTCATGCATTCAATACTATCCTTGTCCTTTAGTTCACACTTTTCCTTACAATTGTTTATAGAGTAATGCATCATAATATCCTTGTCCTTTAGTTCACACTTTTCCTTACAATTGTTTATAGAGTAATGCATTCAATAATATCCTTGTCCTTTAGTTCACACTTTTCCTTACAATTGTTTATAGAGTAATGCATCATAATCTTCTTCATGCATTCAATAATATCCTTGTCCTTTAGTTCACACTTTTCCTTATAATATCCTCCATTGCAACTAGTTTGTAATGCATCATTCTATAAAATACCGATAAAACAAAATTGTCATAAAAAATGTGTGTTATATTGTGCACATTTAAACTTGGAGAGGTAGAATCAGTCATAAAAAATACATTATACTCATGTACTTCCATATGTTTAGGAGGAATTCTATCAAGTATACTTTCTAAAGTATCAGAAAAATCATCATTACTTGTTTCCATAAAATTTTCCATACCTTTTATTATCCCAAAGCTAGGGCACCTCAGTTATTGCGATTGGTTTGGATTATGGATCAAATAGTTTGGATAAATTGGGTGGATATGGGTCTCGTCATAATATTTCAATTAAGTTCCAATAATCAACAAGCTTTCATTTAGTCCAGGGCATTCACACTAGTAGATCGGATAAACATAACATTTTGATGTAGATGAAAAATCAAAGAAGACATAAACACAAGTTAACAATATGTTTACTTATGTGCAGAAGATTTCCAAACTTAAAATATTATTTCAAACTTGAAACAAAATATTCAAATGCAAATTCTAGAAACAAGTAATTTAACACCAAATCCAGAGGAAATCAATGCTTTGTGGAAATTTCAATTGCATTCAAATAAGATAAGAAAAATAAGACACATAAGAAGACAATCTGACCATCAGGGTGTTTGTTTCCTTGAGTATAGAATTTTACATGCTTTAAGATTCTTTACAAATGTACAGACCATTTCCCTTCTCTTCCACTACAAAATACTGAACCCCTCTCTTCTTCCCAAGAGGAAGAGCCCCTTCTTCATTGATCATTCTTGTTTAAATAAATTTTCAAAACATAATTCAAAGTAACAACTTCAAAATGAGATCCTGAAAAAAGGATATAATCTTAATTTTGAAGCACAAAATTAGGATCAAATCTCCAAGTTTAATGAGGTGGCTCTTTATTTCACTGGGTGTTTTGTTTTTAGAAAAAAGAAATCTGGAAATTCTGGAAAACAAATCTGCAAAATATGGAAAAAATAGTCTTAAAGCTCCAAGTGTATCTCCCAGATGATTCTATATTCCAGGAAATGGCTCACGTATCACCTAATTTGGCCCATCCTTGAAAAAACCCATGTTTCATATTTTTCAAATTCGGTCCCATTTTTTTGGGAATCATGCCCAAAGTTAATCTAAAAAACAATCATGTACAGGAAACTTTGCTGGAAATTACTGTAATTGCTCTGATTCACAACTGGATGTAATCTGATCTTACAAAATTAGAAGAAAATATTTTATGGAGATATTTGCATAATTTTCAGCTTGATCTGGTTTATGAAATCCATGATTGGCAGCCCTGTCAAAAATATACTTCAAATTTTCCTGTAGCGTGCGTTTTTTTTTACAACACAGGGCAAAAATTTCAACCAATCTGTTCATTCTTTTCTGCAACAAAGTGTTTTTTTCCAGCTCTCTATTGTGCATTAAGAATCATGCTGTTCCGTGCTCGGCTTCAAATCAAATCAAAGTAAATCATATGGTCCTTGACATGACAAAGCTTAGATTTGAAATATGGAATGATTACATAAAGTGTTTAAGTTTTTTGCAGCGTGCCTCCATCATTAGTTTGAAAAGTGCGCTGTTAGAATAACTAGGTTTTTGCAGCGCCTTTTTAGCAATAATGTTATTTATGCGCTACAGAAACTACACTTTTTCTACAGTGAATAGTATTTAACCTCACAAATTAAGGAAACCATGCAACTTAGACAGTGAAAACAATTCATCCATGATGTGACTGAAAACTATGTACCGACTTCAATCATGTCCTATAAGAAACAATAAAATCAAAGTAAAACAAAGAAAACTAACCAAAGATGAACACATCACAAAAATTTAAGACAAATAGAAAGGATTATTTTGGAAAATAGTTTATAAATTGGTAGGCTGGGCTTAGGGATATAAGAGCATTTATGCATGTAGGTTAAGGTACTAAAACATTCTTACTCAACTTTATTCATATATTCATGTAGGTCTGTTAAAGCCTTGACAACAATAACTTGCTATGAATGATCATCCTGTGAACAATAATGTCACTTCTTATTTGGTTTATATTCTATTCTGAGATAGGTAAAATGTTGCCAAGGAAAACCCTTGTTGGACCCCTTACTAAATCTTCTAGAGGGAAACTTAAAGAAACAAGGGAAGCTTCTTGAAATAAGTCGATAGATATTGAGTATATGTTGGAAGAATACAATCCCACATTCTAGTTTCCTATACCCTAGGAGAATCTACCACGACCGATATTCAAAGATACTGAAGATAACATAAGAAATCAAATCTCCTTTTCGGGGTGGAATGAGATATACCAGAAGTTTCATTTCGACAGATGTAGTTCCCCATAGTGACGCTACCATGAGGAAAACTGGTGACAAGGTTTTCATCAACACAATAAAGTCTTGTTTGCAGATTGTTGTAGTGAGAGCCCTTGTGATGCCTCTTTCTAAGGCTATTGAGTAGATCATTCACCACACAAATTTAGAGAAGAGTATGATTGTAGATGAGAAAGGACAACGTGTGGGCTATTTATTAGCTAAGAATTTGAACAAATATTATAGGTTTCCAAAACCTGAAGTTCATTTAGTTAACCTTTTTGTGAATGTTTTTGATGACAAAAATGACATGGGAAATATTTTGACAAGATGGTGAAAGGAAGATAAAATATTCTTTCATAAAGCCAAGGGTATTTATTCTATCAAAAACTTGAGAGAACCATACATGTATCTTATAGCACCAATAGCCATATTATATGGAAATAAATATTGTTTGCATTTCAAAAATTCATGGATGCTATTAATTTACACAATTGCCACTATATGAGGACTATTCCATTGGGTTGCCATTTTATCCAATTAGCTTAATTGTATGGTTGAGAAAGCACACAAGGCAAAGGCAAAGCTCAGAGTTGTTCCTACCTTTTATATGGATTCTTATTTATTGGATGTCTTATGTTATTCAAGTATATTATTATTGGCATATTTCAGAAGAGTCGATACATGTATACTTTCATATTATGTGGGATAACAAATATAAAAAAAGTCATATTTAGCCATTTGCAACTTTTTCCCAACACCATTATGCAAAATAATTTTCTATAGGGAATGTCCAAGGCTTAGAGAAGATACAAATAGACTTATAAGTTATATTGGTAATTGGTATCTGCAAGATGACCTCACCTATCTAAGGATTTGTGGTGCAATTGCAACACCTTATCTTTTACCTAAGTATGTGCTGGATGTAATTATTATAGGCGAAATACCATATCAAATGATACTTCAAGGGTTCAATGCTTCGTTGTTGAAAGAGGTGCAGAAAAATATTTGTATTCCTTATGGTTTTAGGTTGGGCCATCACTTCTTAAAAGATCTAAAGAAGGCAAGACATGAGACATCTAGTCTTCTTGAATATAGATTCCCACTTGGGAAATGCATAAGACATGATCCCAAAGGCTTAGTGAGAAAGCATTTTGATCTAATGTCTTGTCTTGGCCATAGAGTCATGAGCTCTGGGAAGATGAATTATTCTTAGAGAATGTCCAAGATTGGGATGATGTTCTAGTAAGGCGGAAAAAACCTCATCTAATAGTTTTCAAAACTTTGTTTATTGATGAACAAATTGAGGAAATAACTAGATGACTAGTCGAGGTAGAAAGAGTTAACATGGAGGTAGAGGATTGGAGGAGATAAGACTAACAGAGAAGGATGAGAGAAAATCCATATAAGAAGAGAATATTATATATCAACAAGAGAAATAACCTCATATGAATTAAGGAAAATTCAAGAGGAATAAGATACACAAACATAATTGGAAAAGTAGAGGAGAGCTTCAGAAGAGATGTAATACCCCTAGACTGAACCCTAATTGTAAATGTAAAAGTAAATGTACATATAGGTTGGTGATCCAAGATATTTTTGGCCACAATGCCTTTGTATATATGCTTTGGGGATAAAGTGCTTGTGTAGTTTTTAGGCTGGAGAGTCTGGATGCTAAAAGGCCAATGAGCCTATCTTTGTAAAATGTAATCACACTAAGATATTAATGA
>JASDQU010209143.1:0-11126 GCA_032191745.1 Picea mariana
TTATGTAAGGGACAATTTGAGAGCAAATCACTAGAGATAGAAGGTTGATTAATAGTCTGCCTAATGATTTTGTCTCCCACTGATTGATCATGGATATGTTCAACTAAATTAGGGGAAGATTTATCATCCACATGATTATCAACTTCACATTTGGCCTCTTTTACTTTAGAAACTGTTATAAAATCTATGAGAGTTGGACCACTGTCATCTTTTAAAGTAAAGGTTCCTTCTTTGATAGGAGGAGACATTATTTGCAAAGAATGATTAGATGTGACAATTGCATTATGTGGCTCATGATTTGCCAAAATGAAAGAAGTCGACAAAAATTGTGGTGCTTCAAAATCTTCAAGATCAACATGAAAATTTGAACCATCTTGAGATTGAGTGTTAGTGCTCAATTCAGATTGGTTAAAAATTAATTGATATTGCTTGTCTGAGAGAGAAACGAGATATTCAAACCATTCATTAATAAGCGACATTTCTTTCAAAGGGAATCTAATACCAACATGAATGAACCTAATTGCAAAATCATTGAATGATTCACCATTTTATTTCCTTAAGCAACTTAATTCTTCACTTAATTCATCATAATCATAGTTGCTAAAATCTGATAAAAACTCAAATACAAACTTAGACAAAGAATGAATAGAATTAGCCCAAAAAGATTCAAACCAAACCTTAACCCGGCCTCGGAAAGTGAGAGCGAACAATCTGCATGTAACATCAGAATCGGTGATCTTATGTCTTAAACACTTATAAAAAAAGTTAGAAATATGGTCTACTGCAGATGTGTTCCCTTCACCATCAAAGGTGAGTTCTGAAAAGAGATCAACTGTCTTGTTGGAAATAACTGGTAGTGAGACATTAAAAGCATGTTCCGACACAATGATTTGGGCAGAAGCCATTAAGAATTTGCATAAATTGACTCCAAATAGTTAGCCTGCCTTGTAGTGCATTATAAGATGATACATAAGAAGGATTTATAAATATGGAATTATGAAAAGCTGAGGGGTGAAACATTTAATCATTAAATCAACCTCGGCCCTCCTTCTAGCGCCATTTGTTGACCGCCCGTCAACACCACTACAGTGGAAGATGACCTCTCTCCGTTAGCCCAAAGGTCAAGTGAGGACAGTCAAATCCATCTATTCTTAGATCCCATAGGTAGCCTAAAGGCCCAACTCCCCTTATTAGTTGGAAGGGGGGAGCATATACCAGACTAACCATAAAAAAACCTATTAATCATTGAGATCTTTTAGCTTATATACCTATTATCATCTACTCAATATATTATTGTACTCCCATCTAGTAGTGATTCATACATAATAATATTTTTATATTAAAAGTTTTAAGTGATAAATAAATATTATTATTAATAATAAATTAATAATTTTTTAGTTTTATAAATTAAATTGATTTATATTATATTAGAATAATAAAGTATGTATAAGAAGATTTAGTCTTTTTAAAGGGTAAGAGGTTACTCTGCAATTCAAATAATATTTTGTTTCATGTATAGGATTGAGGTTGAATGCTACTAAAAAGTACATGACTCCACTGAAGGTAGTCACAATGATGACCATAAGAGATACCGACTTTCTTTTAGATACAACTTGAGTGGGCCTAATGGTTAAGAACACGTGTTTATTCCTAAAATGTCACAAGTTCAAATCCATAGTGGGGTAGGGTATGTATACCTCTGTAGACTCCCCTCCCAGAAATAACAGTTGCCTTGCTATTCAATTTTGAATCAAAGATAACTTTCCAATAAATATAGGCTCGAAGCCATTGCAACATACTTATTATGAGCTTTATTCATGTCATTATGTATACCTATGTAGACTTTAGCAGTCAAATCGTTGCTCGGAGGGGGTCCCTTATCCCACAAACAAGGGGGTCTCATACATTAATTTGGTGTCTAGCTTGGTCGTGATCTTAAAAATATAGAAGATAAGAAAGGAGACACTATTTAGGTTGAAACCACCTTTGTGATCCTAAATTAAAACGTAAAACTATATATGATTGGTTAAGAGCCTGTCTTCCTCGAATGTAACGAAATGGGTTAATAACCCAAAACCCAGAGGTATTTGACAAACATGAAAGCCTACCCTCTTACAAACCACGTGTTAGAACTCTGTAATTTGCCCAAGACTGTGGAGGCAGTCATAGAAGTAACATCAAACCACTTGGACTCAAGGATCTAGCCCTCCAAGACTTAGAGAGGGATCTCTCTGTATGATCTAACTTTGTTTAGATTAGGTATTAGGTTTGTATGATCTAACTTTGTTTGGATTAGGTATTAGGCTAGTTATGAGGATATAAGGTTTGGTTGGAACAACATGGGGAAGGCATTGGGAAATGGAGTAAAAAAGGTCAAGGTGATCAATTTGCAGAAGTATCAATCTAATGCGAAACAGGACAAGGTAGACATGCTACTAGATCCAATAGATTTGAATGAAGTGAAATAGGAGAAAAGAGAAAGGATTAATTTAGCAACAGAGCAATGAAGAATTATACCCCTAAATATCAGAAGAAAACATTTATATTATCCATAGTAGGAATCATAGTGTATATTTCAACAAATTCTATTCCTAAAACTTCTGCAAGATAATAAGGAAAGAAAAACATATGGAAACAAAGAAAACAAATTACAAAGAAAGCACTTCACCAATAGCTAGGGCACATGAATCCTGAAACAATTTATCTTATATCACTGCTAATGGTCGCCTAAGCTCAACGAGCAATTGTACAACAAAAAGGCCCCTGGACCCCTCAAGTCCGAACCCCCTCCCTATTACCAATCATAGGATTTATATCCCAGTACAAGAACGAACTCCTACTCTTCTTAAGGAAACAAATCGTGACAGTAAACTAAAAGTAAACACAAATCTTGAATAGTTGCAAAATATCTCGAGTTGATGGAGTTGCTAGTCACAATTGCTTGGGATTTGGAACCACCTGCTACTTTCATGCTCAAAATCTCGGAAATTTGGAATGTTCTGCCACATAATCTGGAGATAAATTGACTCATCATTCTCGTTCTAAATTGCACTCTTCGACCGTCATTCAATGTCTCCATGTGTTTTATCCTCCAACTCATTCAATGTCTCCATGTGTTTTATCCTCCAACTAACTTGATGTGCTGGAAATTAGGGCTTGATTAGCTGCAAATTCACTGCCTGAAAATATGGGATTTGAGATTAACCAAGATCTTCCATAGTGATGTGGTCTACCACCTCAATAATGACGAGGCCCTGCTAATCTAGGAAAATCCTCTACTGATTGATCTTCCTCTTAATTAGCTTCCAGAATGAGACAAATAACATAATAGAGATCAGACTAATTTAAACCCAGATCTTGAAGGACTTTGTGTTCTACAATACCCCAATTATGAACCCCACTAACATCAATCAATTGCTGAAAGAGGTCAGCCATTCCATGCTCTTCCGTGACTCCCTCGTTCACATTTACAACACTTTGTACCACATGATATACCCATGATTCCAAATAGCTTGTCCCTGTTTGCAGCTGAAAAGTGCCTCCTTGTGTGATCTGTATTAACTTATTTCTTATATTGAACAACAGCCAGGATGGGAAGGTAGTAGAGTGGAGAATCATGTGCCAGAGAAACAACATCAGTCTCGAAATTAGCAAACACCAGCAAAGCCAATTGCATGTTGTTGAGTTCCAATGGAGGACACTTACATTGCTGAGGGCAGAAAAATTATTCTCTGTCCATTTGGATATTTTTCAAATGTATTGGAAGAATGAAAAGTCAAGAGAAGAAATTCCAAATGAAATAGGGATGGAAGACTTGCACAAACTTCTTGTATATTTGAGCACCCTGAATATGTAGCTTTCATTTTCTCCACAATAAAACTTGTGTAGCCTTTGCAGATTTTGACTCTTAAGGAGTCATCACCCAAACTGGACCCTGTAGATGTCCTTATAATAAGAATACGAGCTACAAGAACAAGAGCATCATCAATATAAAAAAACCTCCCATCCTCTACCTTCAGAACTTGATTTACTAGGTGTTCTTCAAGTTCATCGGATAAGGCACGCCTCATAACAAGTTCATGTAACAGGTTAAGGCATGCTTTGTGAAAATGTTCAAGGAAGTGTTTTTCATAGGGCACATCTGAAGCACCAGCCCCCTCCATTCTTTCATCAACAACTAAAAGCTGTGGCTGTAGCATTCGTAAAAGAGCACTGACACGTTCTTCATTAAGTTGGCAACATGCTTCTTTGTAGATAGAAGAATGCCAATCTGAAGAAAAAATGCACTCTTTAAGAAAACTAAGCACTTCAACAGCTCCTTGTAAAGGTATATTACTGGAGTCAGAAACACTGTCATTTTCCGGGCAGGGCTGTTCATGTCCATCAGACATAACTACTTGCCTGCCAGCCTCTGAGAAAAGATCTCCAAAGAGAGCATCAAATCCTCTAGCCAATGACCTGCTTGTGGAAATATAACATTCAAATCATCTATGAACACAAGCTGAAAAAACAAAGGAGTTGTGGGTTCCAATTCAGAGACTTTATCATTTCAACTTTTCTCCCTTTGAACGCTGCAAGTGTAAGTGCACTAACTCTGTAACTTGAACTCAACATCCTTTGATCGCTGTCATGGTATCAATACCTGGGCACTCTGAGACTTTCGACGTTCTCCATTTGGAAATTAGCTTGATATTGATGCGTTGGCAATTCGTAATAGTTTACAAGAAGGCAAAGGATCCCTGCGTAGCGCTCAAACACATTCGTGATCATTTAATGTTTGAAATTGACCTTGTTTCTTTCGAATACATCCTGCATGATTCCACATAGGCATGAAACCATCGAATTGTGTAGCAACGACCATATTAGCGTTTCTGAGCACATTTTTTTCAATGGTATTTTTGCATGCCTTGCAGGTTGATCTTGAAGACTCGACGTACTCGACTTTCCATGGTTTTGGAGGATTTTCCATCAAATCGAATTGCTCAGGGTTTCAATGCTTAGAAGGCTTCAATGCTCAGAGCGCGCAAAGGTCACAGTGTTCATAATCCTTTGGCCTTCCTTCTAGTTCTTTGTTGTCGATAAATGCCTCAATACCTCTAGCTCGTTGGCTTATCTCTACCGGGCTTTCTAGATCTGAACACCTGGGCATACTGTGTTTTCTGGCACATATGCATTTCATACAGCTGGTGGATTTTTAGCTCGATTTGGCGCTCTTCATCATTTCTCTTGGCGTTTGTATGGACACCTGGCGTGGGGTTTGATAACAATTGTTTGGTGCCTTTACTTTATCTCAGGAATTTATCCCACTTTTGTGGTATAAACAAGAAATATGGTTTTTTATAAACAACACCATTCCATGACTAATTAAAAATTGGTTTTATAAAACCGAAGGTTTGGCCAAAAACTTTAAGATATAAAACCTTTGCCATAAAGAGCCCCTCATTATATTTTTTTTCCAAAAGGCATAAAATTTTTGCCCCAAAACACCTAAGAAACCAAAGATTTCTTAAAAACCAACTTTATGAAAAAATCCAAAAATTAACATGTGAAATCAGGCGAGATGTGTTGAGAGCTTTCTGCCAGTTTCACATCTTCACTATGTGTATGTGTCATGAGTAATTTTCTTTATGATTGAAATAGATATCGTTCAGAATACTATTTTCCCTATAAATTATAGGGTTCCAACATCACTAATGAGTTATTCCAAGTGACATGATTTTTCTTGAATAGTAATTATGAGTCAACTTGCATTCATAAGTAATAGCTGATAATTGTCTTCATTATTAATTGACAACTAAATTATAATAAATTTTATCATTTTCACAAAAATAAATAAAATAAAATATTTTTAAATTACTTCTTTAAACTCAAGATAAAATTTTGCATTACACTCTCCTCTATTTGTGCGGGTTAAACATCCTCCTCTATTTGTGCGGGTTAAACATCTTTAAACAATGAATTTTGATTATAAACATTTTTTCTCTCCTCTATTTATGCAGTTAAACAATGAATTTTGGTTATAAACATTTTTGTTCTTAATAGCTTGATTGTGTAATATAGGTATTTTTTTCTTAAAACCATTTAAAGTTTATATTTAATTTTTATTGTTTTATTTAAAAATTAATAAATATTTAATTATTTCACAACCATTTTTAATCTCTAAACCATTACTTATTAATATATAAAAATAAAATTAGGGGTGAAAGGTGTAGGTGAGAGTCTCCATGATTTAAGGGGGAACAAGATTATGCACTATGCTTGGGGTCTAGGGAAGGTGATGAATAATCTTTTCGAAGCCTATTCATTATGGTGCAAGTTCAACATCACTAGAAATCATGGAATTAGTGTTGAAGTTTTGCAACTTTGGGTAGTCATTATCCATAAGAAAATACAAATAAACCATCTTGGAATGTACTAGAAAGAAATACACGACAAGAAATTAAAGTCGCCATTAAAGAAAGGAATTATTGAAGGCAAAAGAAGAATTGGACCCCACATGTAAATTCAAGGTGACTTAATGTGTATAAATAAGATGCTTGATCATTTCATTTGACACACTCACACATTCACACATCACATAAAAGGAGGCACATATTTTCTAGTGTTAGTTGTGGCTAACAAATTCACTATACATCTTTGGAGTGTGCTATTCTCGTCTTGGCATTGTTCTATTTGTTAGAGGAGGGTGTGCTCCACCTCTTAGTGATGTGCTAGCTTTGGAGAAGGCCTATTGCAGTGGTGCACTACCTTAGTAGCAACAATTTGTCATCTTGATTGAGGGTTTGCCTGACTGCAGTTGCAATACCCTCTTGTTGCAACAGATCTACCTATGTGTCGGGTTAATTGGTATTGTATTTGTGAACTTGGATTCAAATTCTTCTAGAGAAAAGTTGGTTGGGTTTTTCCCATGAAAGGGTTTTCTCAGGATAAATCTTGTGTCTCTTGTGTATGGTTATGTTTCTGTGATCTTGTTATTCTGATATATTATTGGTTGATATTTTCAGTGTATAATTATTGTATGATAATAGTGACATAACATCATAAGATCAAATAATTATCAAGATCTGAAAATAAACGTGAAAAATCAACAATTAGGTCCTTGATAGTTTTTCATGATTCAATGTTAATAATTCAGATAATAATCACCCAGTCAATCCCTAGAGGGCATTAACTTCAAGGCCTTGTAGCTCGAATCAAGCAAATTGTCTCTCAATTTGATAAAGTCTCTCTCTATCACATCTGGAGGGCATTACGAAGAGGTGGATGCATACACAAAACTTGTGACATCATTGAGTGTAAGGAGCATTATGCAAAATGGGGTTTTTAATTATGCCACAATCCCCTAATTATTTTTTTAGTGGGAGGTTAATTATTGATTCAATGGCCAAGTGGAACATATATGAAGTACAAAATGCATGGCTTGACTCGATGTCACGTAGGATGAATATGTGGTGGAGGGATAACATGAGCAAACAAGTCTACACTCATTTACTAAGGTTGGCATCACGTGAGGGAGTTCAATGCATCAATATGGAGAGACACAACATATACGTGATAATTCGTGGGAGGGAACCACCCTAGTTCTATAGAATTGTGGTTCAACAATGGGAGGAGTTGGCCCATAATTGCTTGGCGGAGGGCAAGTTTCCAATGTTCCAGTAAAGGTGGAGCCATTGTTGGACAACCGAGGTGAGTTTGGGGTTGTTGACAGTGAATACATAGGGTTACATATTTCAATGTTCGGTGTTCAATATATATTGAATTGGTCTCGTGTAGAGCCTTCTGAGCCAAGAGAATTTGGGGCTCTTCTTCAAGCTTATGTTTTGATTCTAGGGTCATAGAGGCAATGCTGTATTTCTCTATGTTTTCAAGGCATGTGGCAAGGAAAATAATGGTAGGTGACAATGCTTGAGAGTTTAAAAGAGTCCTTCGCAGGCATGATGAGATAACATAGGTTGACGATAGTGCTATTTTGGTCATCACCTCCATGGTGGCAGAATTGGAGCAGTCCAACATTCTTCACAATGCCAATCTTTCCAACCTTCTTCTCAACATAAATATTTGATTGACTCATTGGAAGCAGAATGTAGCAGGCTTCGGTCGTTGGTTTTAGCTCAGTGGGTGCATAATCTCTCCTTGGCATCAAGTTAAAGTTCTAATAAGGGGATAGTAGAGGTTGAAACAATGTACTAGAACCGGGTTCTAATTAATTTTTTTTTTTTTTTTGGGATAACCACTCAAATTTTAAAATGTAATTGGATAACCATTAAATTTTTTTTCCAAAAATATTCATAGAGAGTTTTAAAATTTTGTATCTTATATTTTCATTAATAAATCAATAATGATAACTATTTTAAAATATTTTATATCTTATATTTTCATTGTTAAATCAATAGTGATAACTATTTTAATTTTTTTTAATTAGGAATACATGAAATAACACAAACCCATTAGAGAGCGGACTTTATTAACTATCAGCGTTAGCTTCCGTTCCTAATGCATTTCAATACTATTGGGAATTAAGAGAGTTTAGATAAAGTGTTTAAAGTGAGTTGTTTTTTATTTTATTTTTAAATATGGATTTAAAATTTTTAAGATTTTATTTAATAATGTTATATAATAATAATAATAATTTATTTTTAAGTCCCGTATGGGGTGACAGGTGGCGCACTAGAGCCATGCGGAGGCGAGCCGGGACGCGGTTTAAATGCATCTACCGGCTCGCAGGACCCATGCCATTAATCCGCATGTATTTGCACAGGAAAGCCATCGCGACGAGGCCTCTCGTGCGCGTGAAGAGTACCCTGACCCAGAGCACTATGCAACAACGATTAATGCAGAGCTTTAATGCCAAAGATATGGCGGTGGTGTTAATAAAAATCCTCGTCGTGGGAGCGATGGTTTCATTCCATGGTAGGTGCTGGATTGCTCTGGACCTGCATTCGATTTCGACGAAGTGCAGTCTCATTTCCCCGGCTCGGCGTTTGCACTACAACATTCCACCCACTCAGAGCTTCTACAGTGCACACGCTATGCCTAGAATCCGAGGCAAATCACGCCGGGGCGCTGCCTGGCATTCGGAGGAAGCTCGGCGCAAACGGCAGCAGAAATTTGAGGTCGCGGAGGCTCGCCGCATTCGCAAACAACTTTTCGAGAGGGCCATGGTGCTTGCAGCATGGCGACGCAGGTCCAAACCACGTACGCCACCAATGGCGTACGTGGAAGAGGTCATACCAGAAGACGGCCTGCCCAGTCCTCCACGACATATCCTGCTCACAGCACCCGAGCACTGGAACCCGAGCACAAGCCTCGGAACTTTCAACACCTGTCAATTGGACTCTCAGAAGCTCGACCCTTGTACAGCCACCTTGGAGCAGCAGTACTCCCCCTGCTACGTAACGGAGGAGGCTCCCCCAGAACCTGCTAGCGAGAAGGAGGGAGCAGAGCGAGAGGCAGTGCATGGTGCGCAGAACATCAGCCAGGAGCCGTCCCGCGAAGCAGACTGGAGATATCTGGACCTCATCCTCGAAATCAGGCATCAGCTCAACGACCAGACCTATCGAATGGAGCGCCTGGACCAGAGAATGGACATGTTTTATGGGGCACACTCCCGAGCCTCAGCGAAGAAACAGTGCCCGACGTGCGCCCGCCCATATTCATTCCCGGCGAGATGGAGGCACACCGGCTTTCAGGACTAGCAATGCAGCTCAAAGGTTTCCTCATGCTCTCAACCCGTCTCTGGTCTTGGTATAGGAGTCAATGTTATCAGTCAGTTTCAGTTTTAGCGTTAGATAAAATAATCAGCATGCATGCTGTAACTATGGGTCCTGGTTTCCTTCGGGCAGGACGCCACCTCTGTCTTTTTTTTACAAACTATGCTTTCAGTATGACACTTGGACATGGAAGCCACGCTGTCCCGGTTTCCTGCTTAGGCGGGACAGCTGGCCTCACTCACAGTTTTGAATTTTGTACTTTAGAAATGGAAATATAACAGACACTGCCCCTTTTTACTTAAAAAAAAAATAATAATTTATTTTTAAGGTTATAGTTAAGTCATATATTATATTGGTGTATGAGATTCTTTTATTTGTGGGACAAAGAATCTTTTTAGTCCAATTATTTGACTAGTAAAATCTATAGAGATATATATACCCTACCCTTTTGAATTTGAACTATTTCAAAAGTTTTAAGATTCGATTTAATAATAATGTATATAAAAAATTATTAATTTTAATTAAAAAAATAATTTAAAAAAAATTATGTTTGTGTCTTAAGATTATATATATATATATATATATTTGTCATTTTTAATTTAAAATACAATATTCAAATATTTATATTTATTAATTTTTATTCAAATTATTATTATAAGAAAAAATAAAAATAAAGTAAAAATTTGTTAAAAAAATTCAGATTTGAATTAAATTTTTTTATTTAACTTTAAAATTTAAATTATAGATGGAAATATCAAAATTATTTTTTTATTAAATTTGAAGAAAGAATAATTTTTAAAAAGTCCAAATTTAAATCCAATTCAACACTATTATAATAATAATTATTTTTATTAAATTGTTTTACTTTTATTGTAGTGAGATATATTAAACTAAATTATATTTTCATTTTAGTTTGTTAAAATAAATATAAAGTTGAAATATTTTTTTACAATGTCAAAATTGTGAAAATTTAAATTATAACTTTTATTATCAAAATTAGTTAAATTATCAAACAAAATCCATTTTCTATCAGTTTAATTAATTTATATGTTTTTCATTGCATTATAAGGAAATGTCATGTTAATTAAATGTTTTTAATTAATTAAAGAAAGATTAAATGAATTCTAATAACATTGTTATTAAATTACAATAATATGAATTAAATAAATATTAAATGAATTCCCATAAAATTGTTATTAAATTACAATAATTCAATGAATTAAAGAAAGAGTAATTCAATCTTCATAGAGAATGAGCAAAAATCAATCTTCATAGAGAATCGTGGAGTTGCTTTACCAAACTTCATAGGATTCTTTGGTTTTTTTTGTTTGTTTGTTAATTTGTGCAGGACCTGCGATTAACCTGTGGCTTGAGAAACCGCGACTCAGGGGCATCTAAGCCGTCAAAATCACT
>JASDQU010209143.1:13057-26202 GCA_032191745.1 Picea mariana
AAGGAGGCACATATTTTCTAGTGTTAGTTGTGGCTAACAAATTCACTATACATCTTTGGAGTCTGCTATTCTCGTCTTGGCATTGTTCTATTTGTTAGAGGAGGGTGTGCTCCACCTCTTAGTGATGTGCTAGCTTTGGAGAAGGCCTATTGCAATGGTGCACTACCTTAGTAGCAACAATTTGTCATCTTGATTGAGGGTTTGCCTTATTGCAGTTGCAATACCCTCTTGTTTCAATAGATCTACCTATGTGTCGAGTTAATTGGTATTGTATTTGTGAACTTGGATTGAAATTCTTCTAGAGAAAAGTTGGTTGGGTTTTTCCCATGAAAGGGTTTTCCCAGGATAAATCTTGTGTCTCTTGTGTATGGTTATGTTTCTATGATCTTGTTATTCTGATATATTATTGGTTGATATTTTCAGTGTATAATTATTGTATGATAATAGTGACATAACATCATAAGATCAAATAATTATCAAGATCTGAAAATAAACGTGAAAAATCAACAATTAGGTCCTTGATAGTTTTTCATGATTCAATGTTAATAATTTAGATAATAATCACCCAGTCAATCCATATAGGGCATCAACTTCAAGGCCTTGTAGCTCGAATCAAGCAAATTGTCTCTCAATTTGATAAGGTCTCTCTTTATCACATCTGGAGGGCATTACGAAGAGGTGGATGCATACGTAAAACTTGTGACATCATTGAGTGTAAGGAGCATTATGCAAAATGGGGTTTTTAATTATGTCACAATCCCTTAATTATTTTTTAGTGGGAGGTTAATTATTGATTCAATGGCCAAGTGGAACATATATGAAGTACAAAATGCATGGCTTGACTCGATGTCACGTAGGATGAATATGTGGTGGAGGGATAACATGATCAAACAAGCCTACACTCATTTACTAAGGTTGGCATCACGCGAGGGAGTTCAATGCATCAATATGGAGAGACACAACATATATGTGATAATTCGTGGGAGGGAACCACCCTAGTTCTATAGAATTGTGGTTCAACAATGGGAGTAGTTGGCCCATAATTGCTTGGCGGAGGGCAAGTTTCCAATGTTCTAGTAAAGGTGGAGCCATTGTTGGACAACCAAGGTGAGTTTGGGGTTGTTGACAGTGAATACATAGGGTTACATATTTCAATGTTTGGTGTTCGATATATATTGAATTGGTTTCGTGTAGAGCCTTCCGAGCCAGGAGAATTTGGGGCTCTTCTTCAAGCTTATGTTTTGATTCTAGGGTCATAGAGGCAATGCTGTATTTCTCTATGTTTTCAAGGCATGTGGCAAGGAAAATAATGGTAGGTGACAATGCTTGAGAGTTTAAAAGAGTCCTTCGCAGACATGAGGAGATAACATAGGCTGACGATAGTGCTATCTTGGTCATCACCTCCATGGTGGCAGAATTGGAGCAGTCCAACATACTTCATAATGCCAATCTTTCCAACCTTCTTCTCAACATAAATATTTGATTGACTCATTAGAAGTAGAATGTAGCAGGCTTCGATCGTTGGTTTTAGCTCAGTGGGTGCATAATCTCTCCTTGGCATCAAATAACCATGAAAGTCAAAGTTCTAATCAAGGGAGTAGTAGAGGTTGAAACAATGTACTAGAACCAGGTTCTAATTAATTTTTTTTTGGGATAACCACTCAAATTTTAAAATGTAATTGGATAACCATTAATTTTTTTTTTCCAAAAATATTCATGG
Organism: Picea mariana; assembly: GCA_032191745.1. Classification (NCBI taxonomy): domain Eukaryota; kingdom Viridiplantae; phylum Streptophyta; class Pinopsida; order Pinales; family Pinaceae; genus Picea; species Picea mariana. Next base: position 14,778 of record JASDQU010209143.1, read on the forward strand.
AGATTTTTAAAATTTTGTATCGTATATTTTCATTGATAAATCGATAGTGATAACTATTTTAAAGTATTTTATATCTTATATTTTCATTGGTAAATCAATAGTGGTAACTATTTTAATTTTCTTTAATTAGGAACACGTGAAATAACAGAAAACCCATTAGGGAGAGGACTTTATTAACTATCAGCGTTAGCTTCCGTTCCTAATGCATTTCAATACTATTGGGAATTAAGAGAGATTAAGAGAGTTTAGATAAAGTGTTTAAAGTGAGTTGTTTTTTATTTTATTTTTAAATATGGATTTAAAATTTTTAAGATTTTATTTAATAATGTTATATAATAATAATAATAATAATTTATTTTTAAGGTTATAGTCAAGTCAGATATTATATTGGTGTATGAGACTCTCTTATTTGTGGGACAAGAAATCTTTTTGGAGATATACATACCTTATCCTTTTGGATTTGAACTATTTCAAAAGTTTTAAGATTCGATTTAATAATAATGTATATAAAAATTTATTAGTTTTAATTAAAAAAATAATTTTCAAAAAATTATGTTTATGTCTTAAGATTATATATATATATATTTGTCAATTTTAATTTAAAATACAATATTCAAATATCTATATTTATATTGATTTTTATTCAAATTATTATTATAAAAAAAAATAAAGTAAAAATTTGTTAAAAAAAATTCATATTTGAATTTAAAATTTGGATATAATTTCAAAATTTAAATTATAGGTGGAAATATCAAAATTATTTTTTTATTAAATTTGAAGGGAGAATAATTTTTAAAGAGTCCAAATTTAAATCCAATTCAACACTATCATAATAATAATTATTTTTTATTAAATTGTGTTACTTTTATTGTAGTGAGATATATTAAGCTAATCATTTTAGTTTGTTAAAATAAATATAAAGTTGAAATATTTCTTTACAATGTCAAAATTGTGAAAATTTAAATTATAATTTTTATTATCAAAATTAGTTAAATTATCAAACAAACATTTTCCATAAGATTAATTATTTTATATGTTTTTCATTGCATTACAAGGAAATGTCATGTTAATTAAATGTTTTTAATTAATTAAAAAAGATTAAATGAATTCCAATAACATTGTTATTAAATTACAATAATATGAATTAAATAAATATTAAATGAATTCCCATAAAATTGTTATTAAATTACAACAATTCAATGAATTAAAGAAAGATTAATTCAATCTTCATAGAGAATGAGCAAAATTCAATCTTCTTATAGAATGGTGGGGTTGTTTTACCAAATTTCATAAGATTCTTTGTTTTAAAGGCCAATAATGTTTCCTTTATTAACAATAATTGGATATAAAACCTATCCAGTTGAGAAAACAAGGGAGAGTTACTAGTAAAACTTACCCATTACATTAAATACATAAAATATCAACGTAGATCCATCTTAACTCCAGATCTATCATGTGTCGAGAGAGATCAAATTCCTCAAGGTGCAAACCTCTTTTCAGAGTGCAAAACTTGAAGAAAGGATTGCACCTTGAGGGATTTGATCCCTCTCGGCTCATGATAGATTCAAAGTTAAGATAGATCTACACTAGTTTACTTTCAATTGTCAACTCCATGTTAAGCACTAAAGGAATTACACATACTCCAAATCTATCATGTGTCTAGAGGGATCAAATTCCTCAATGTGAAAACCTCTTTTTAGAGTGCAAAACTTGAGGAAAGGTTTGCACGTTGAGGGATTTGATTCTTCTCGACGCATAATAGATTCAAAGTTAAGATGGATTTACGCTAGTTTACTGTCAATTGTCAACTCCATGTTAAGCATTGAAGGAATTATACATCTCCAGACTCCCACATACTTTCAATTACTCTATATATAAAGAGAAAGAGAGAGTTGATATAATAATATTTTTGGAACATTGAAATATTATATTTATGGCCGACATCGAACTATTTTTAAGATCAATACTATTATGACAACTGGAATTGAGAGAGGCCAATCTCATCCTCATCACCAGTGTTGTGCTAGGACTTCAACGAAGGGGGGATTGTTTTATCTTCATCATCGTCATCGTCTTTTCTTTGCACATGAGGCGGAGGTTCATAACTTGAGTTTAGGCATAACCCTTGTTTGCAGTGCGCGCCAAGCACATGTCTACAAAGTAAATCCGACCACGTTTTCTTTTTTTTTGAAGAGAATACAACCTACTGTCACTACCGCCGCCATCACCATGACCTTTCCCTCTCGCGGTGATAAGTGACAATGCCTCCTCACAACCTCCATCTTCACTCCCACTCTCACCATCTGCATGGTGTCCACCGCCATGGCGCTCGGAACCTGGATTATTATCTGCTCCTTCAAGAAAAATTCAAATGAAGCGTGCCCATCTAAATTCGAAATTCAAATTTCAAATTTCAATCAATCGAAGGGATGTGGGACAACGTCCAACGTTGGATGGGACAATAGAATTGTCAAGTGGATGGGACGACAAAATCTTCGGATTTAAAACTCAGGAGTCACTGCTGAGAATTATGCCAGATGTACCATGTTACCATTAGTGATGGGCATAGAATCCATGCACTAACAACTTGTACATAACATGACATTGGGAACCATTCAATACATTGAGAATTGAGTCCATAAATTGCCCTAGACTAATAGTTACACTACCCTTGATTCAGAATTAGTGTTAAAGGCTTTGTTTTTAAAAAACCCACTAATTCAGATACTTGTAACCAACCTCTCAATTTTCCGCAATTGCATTAAAAAACTGGCTTAATGAATTAAAAACCATAATTCAAGCACTGAAATTTAAAAACCAAAACTGGAACAACACAACAATACTCAACAAATTGATAATGGAGTTCACCCATATGGACTATGTCTCCGGGTTCGCTTCAATTGACAAACTGATTCATTCAGAAGGATGAAAAGTACATTATTTTAGGCCTTCAATCTGCAATAAATTAGTCTCAAATGTTCTCTATGTCGATATAATCTTATCATGAATGAACTATCTGATGTAATTCATGTGAAATTCTATTTTGTTGGTGCGTTGATGCTCTACTAGCTCCTTGTAAATATGGATAGGACTCTGATTATCACACCAAATTAGAGTAGGCTTCTCTTGTTGAAAACTTAGCTCAGACAAAATATGTCGAATCCAAATAGACTCGGTGGCAGCATTGACAACACCTCGGTACTCTGCCTCTATGGAATAAAGAGCGATGGAAGCTTGCTTCTTGCTAGACCAAGCAATGGGACCAAATCCAAGATGGAAGACATAGCCAGATGTGGACTTTTGGTCATTAAGATCATGAGCGCAATTGGAGTCAGTATAACCTACTAAATTTGCATTACCATTAGAAGAATAATGAATGCCATATGTGTGTGTCCCTCTAATGTAACAAATAATTCTATTTGCAACTTTCCAATGAAGCTCATGTGGTTCTTGCATGAACTAGGAAACCAACCCAACTGCATAAGAGATATCGAGACAACTGTGAATCAAGTACAAGAGGTTGCAAACAAGCTATCGATATAACATTGCATCAACCAAAGGAGTGGAACACTTTGTTGACAACTTGACCCTTGACAAAAATGGTGTGGGTGTAGATTTGCAATCCAACATGTGAAATCTGCTCAAGAGATCCAAGGCATACTTGGGATAAGAGATACCTATCCCAGATGCAAAATGAGTGATCTGTAATCCAAGAAAGTAGTATTTATCCTAACACCAACCTGATTATTTACGCTAACACCAACCTCCTTAACACTCACCAAACTGATAAACATAAAAAGTGTATGGGATTTCCCCATCAAATTTCTCTTGAGTTGAGGAACATGTCTCACATCCTTTAGAAATTGACAATTTCCATTTTTCATCTTTAGTAGAACATCTCCTTTTCAAATGATACTACAAGGCTCATCATCTCTTATCACAAATTCTCTTGAAAGGCGTTTTCTACTCATTGCACGAAACTTTACACTATGCTCAAGCATCACGTAATGAATTCAGTGTTGGTTTTTATGATCATTCCCTTATGCATAAACCCTCGTTTTTGAAGTTGACTTTCTCTCTCAGATTTGGGATTTAAATCCTAGTTTTTTTTATCTATTCGTATATATTGAAGAGTCTTAAAAAAGAGTTGAAATCATTTGTTATTTTCCTTTTAACTATATTAAAAATATTTTGTTAGTATTTATTTAATATTTAATTATTCATTTTTTAGTTATTATTTTGAGAAAATCTTCTCTTCAAATATATTATTATTGTTTAGATTAAATAAGTACTTCTCTATCACACCTATTTATTCTCATTAGCCCATCATTCTTTTATATTAATTCACTCAGCTAATGACTTTGGTCACTAAGCCTTAGATATGTACTAAAGTATTTGGTTTCTACTCATGTCTATTATTCTCTTTTTTGGGTCCCTCTTGTTAGTTCATATCAAAACATGGAAATAATATTCTCAATTTTTTTTTACCAAAAGTGATGGCAAAAAGGCTTCCATAGAGTATATTATAAATTTTGTGTTTCCTCCCAAAGAGATAGTGGAGGGATGAAGATTATCGGAATAATTATTGTTTTTTAAAAGGATTATTTGGGAGATTATGGAAAAGAGGCATGAAAAGTGTTTCTTAGAGATCGCATCAGCTATGGGTCCCTACTGGAAAAAAGTGCTACGGAAAGCTTTAATCTCTAGAATATTTAGTTATAATTTCCAATATTAAACAAAAGATTTTTTTCTTTGGAAATTCATGAGATAGATTGGTATTATAGATGACTGAAATTGGTGAGGACATTGTTCACCCATGGAGTCCTTCCTCTAAATGGATTAGGTCTATTGGCATAGGGGTAGACCCAGGGTTCAACTCTAACAACGCACCAACAAGCCCTAACTACTGGCCCTTTTGGAAACACCTGTGAAGCAGATGCAGTCTCACCCAAAGTAGCGATAGGGGGTTGCAGGACACAGGTGTCTACAACCAGAGGAAATGCAAGTGGATTCAAAGGAACAACACAGAAATATCTAGTTATTTTTTATCTCCCTTAGGTGTACTACACGAGCTTTGTTTCAGATCTAACACAATGATTCAATAACAAAATAACATAGAGCAAAAGAACACAACATCAATCACACAAAAAAATAAGATATATGTGGTTCACCCTCTCCCTAGGGCTACGCCCATAGAACTGTGTTTCTTGATATTATGTGAAAACATACAGTTCTATCTGTGCACTTAGCTTGTAGATCTCTCTTCTCCCTGTGCACCCAGCTGTAGGGTTGATCTTCGCACCCAGCTGGAGATATTATAATACATATTCTCTCTCGATACAATACTTCTCTACACAACAATACTCACTCTCTTAATCCACAATGATAAACTCAGAATCAACAAAAATCGAACAACCATCAATGAACCCATCCCAGGTCCTCTAGACCTTTATTTATACATTACAATGACAAACATCTAGGTGTAAAAACCTTAGATACCAAAACCCTAGGTCAACTTGACATGCGTTTTTAGGGCTTCGCCATCTTGTCATTCCTTCTTTCCCGCGAGGTGCTCCAAAGCACTTGTTGACGTCTTCTTCCGCTTGCTGAGTTGTCCACGATCTATCTTCCTTGTTGATTTGTCATCCTCGATATTCTCGTTCAATGGGTAGCTTTCCCTTACTTCGATCCTTCTTTTCTTCTTCTTTAACCACTTCGACCCAATATTAGTCAATGTAACTTCCTCACAGTTCATATTTCACCTTTCTTCTTTAATCTTTTCTTTCTTCCATAACCAAGGGCCAACAACCCCCCAACACTCACCCGTGACTCATCCCGAGGCACTGGAGGTCTGAACCTTCTGTTTCTCTTCGTCTTCACACTGCGCGGAGCAACCTGTGCTCTCTATTCTATTCCTCCCTTCCTTGTGCAGACTGTCTTTTCTGTGTCTGATACATAGTTTCAACTACACCTGGTACCTAGACCCTTCTTCTTATGCTTTTACTGAGAGTTGTGAGGAAACTAGTTGTCGTAGTACAATTTCAACCAGCTTCCATTTACCAAACCTTCCTTCCATTCTCCCTTCAAAGTATTCAACTGTGAAGCTCCTCCTTCTGTTACATAGGAAACCTCATATGGCCCAAGCCAATGTGTCCTGAACTTCCTTGGATGCTTCATGAACTTGCTGTCATATACCAATACCAAATCTCCTTGCTTAAAGGATTTCTTCTTGATATGTCTGTCATGGTAGGCATTTTCTTGTTCCTTCTGTACCTGCTGGTGAAATCCTGCAATGAATATGTCTTCCAGTTCTACCAACTGTGCAAGTTTGTCTTGCATAACACCTGTGTCATCCATATTTGTAAATGCTACAATTCTTTAGCTAGGAACTAAATATTCCATAGGTACGAATGCTTCTAGACCATAAACCAACTTAAAGGGAGTATGCATTGTCAGCTTCTTGCAAGTGGTTATAGAGGCCCATAATACTGCTGGTACTCTCAAATCCCAATTATCCCTATTTACACTGCAAATCTTCGTCAACGCTATCTCCAAGGTCTTATTGAAATCCTCAACTATACCATTTGCTTGCGGATGGTATGGAGTGCTCTTTTGATGGTGGACTTCAAATTCCTGAGTCAAGGCTTCAATAGTCTTATTAATAAAATGTGTACCTTGATCACTCATAAGGATCTCCGGGCATCCAAATCTGGTTATGATATCATAAAATATAAATTGCACAACTATAGTTGCACTACAGTCCTTGACTGCTCTTGCTTCTTCCCATCTGGTCAAATACTCTGTCGCAATGATAATGTATCTGGCTCCTGTGCACTTTCTTGGTGGGTTGATAGGTCCTACAAAATCAATTTCCCATTTCTCAAATGCCTGCAAAGTTAGTTGAGGTGATAAAGACATCTCATCTCTTCTGGAGGGTTTCCCAACTCTTTGGCATACATCCCAGGCTCTGTAGTATTCCTTAGCATTTTTGTGTACAATGGACCAGCAGAGGCCATCTCTAAGAATCTTCCGTGCTGTTACTTTTCCTGCATAGTGTCCTCCTGCGATGCCTTCATGTGATTCTACCAGAATCAGTGGTCTTTTTGCCTCCATAACGCATCTCCTCAGGATCTCATCAGGTCCCATATTATAAAGCTGTCCAGCTATAAGTGAAAAATTTGCAGCTCGAACTACCAACTATTTCTTCTGAATGACTGTATATTCGCGAGGTGCCATTCCTGTTTATAGGAACTGAACTATCTCAATGAAGTGATCATCAACCTTTCTGATGGCTAGCAATTGTGCATCTGGTAGTGTATCCTCCAAACTGGTAGGTTCATCTCCATGTTCTAACCTAGACAAGTGGTCAGGACCCTTGTTCATTATTCCTGGCTTGACCACAACCTCAAAATCATATTACTGGAATAACAGTATCCATCTGCATATTATACTCCCCAACACTGGCTTGTTGACTAGGTATTTCAACGCAGAGTGATCAGTGAACGTCTTAAAATGTCCTCCCAACAAGTAGTGTCGAAACTTCTGCAACATGTACACCATGGCTAAACCTTCTCTCTAAGTGGTAGTGTAATTTATCTCAGCTGTAGATATCTTCCCACTAGCAAAGGCTAACGGATGGTCAATATCTCCTGCTCCTGGTTGTGCTAACACTGCTCCTAATGCAATAGATGACGCATCGATGTGCACATGGAATTTCTTACTCTAATCTGGGAAAACCAGAATGGGCGCAATGACCATTTTCTATTTCAGTGTGTTGAAGCTCTGTTGACATTCCTCAAACCATTGGAACTGACAATATTTCTTTAATAATTGCTCCATAGGTGTTGTTATTTGTGCATATCCCTTGATGAACTTTCTATAGTATCCCATATGTCCTAGCACAATGCACAACTGTCTAACGGAAGTAGGAGGAGGTAGATCAACAATGATGGCAATATTGGAAGGATCTAGCAACAACCCCTGCTTACACATAATTTGGCCTAGCACCGCTCTAAAGGGTGAAAAGAAGATGCACTTTTTCAGGTTTAGGGAAATATGACATTGCCTGCACTTATCCAACATTAGTCTTAAACATTCAATATGATTTTGCAATAAGCTAAAAACAATCCAATCATCAAAATATGCTTCTAGAAATTTATGTAAAAATTCCTTGAATGCTTCGACCACCACCCTAGAAAAGATGGCTGGTGCATTCTTCAGTCCGAAAGGCATCACTGTGTACTGGTAGGATCCCCATTCTGTTGCAAATGTGGTCTTATGGTGATCTTCCTTAGCAATCTTGATCTGGTGATAACCTGCAAATCCATATGTGAAGGAGTAAACTTCTTGTCCTCCCACATTATCCAATACTTCATCAGTAAACGGTGTAGAGAATGGATCATGTAGACATGCATCATTCATTTTCCTCAAGTCTACATAGATTCTAATCTCTCCTATCTTCTTATCTTGGACCACCATAGGGATAATTCATTCTGACTCTTCAACAGGTTCTATGATTCCTGCTTCCAACATTCTGTCTAATTCAATTTTGACTTTCTGCTTATATTTGGGATTCAGTCTGTAAGGTCTCTGCTTGACTGGCCTTGCATCTGGTTTCAAGGGGATCTTCATCTCTCCCATGGGCCCTTTAATTCCCTTCATGTCAGTAAACTTGGTTGGAAACAAATCCTGATATTCATGCAGTAATTGTGTGATCTTGTCAATAGTGGCATCATCCCAATAATCTTTGACGTTTGCGAGCTTAGGTGCTTGCTATGTTCCAATATTAACTTTCTTGATTTTGATTGGCTGTCCAATAAAAGGTAGTTCAAATCCTGGTCCTTCTACGTCTTTCCGTCCTTCTGTCTCTGTGATGTTCACATTCCTAGGATCATCGTCTTCATCAGCATTGATATTGTAACAACCTTGTAATTTTTGAAGTGGTGCAGTCCATTCATCTTCTTCTTGCTCCAAAGGGAGGTTAGGTGCCTCCTCAAAGAATTTCTATATTACAACTTGTAAAGCTTGAGATACTAAGGGGTACTAACTTTCAAATAAAAATGTAGCTACAAAGTTCTGAGTCATACCGTACCAATTGTTATCACTGAAATTTCGTTCGTAAATGGTTATAGGAATCCAGCAGCTTCAAACAGTTATGAGTTCACCCATGGACCAAAATTACCACAAAAACATTTCCAAAAGGTCTAAAACTATACAACCAGTGATAAAAGTAAGGTGCGCTGTGACTACACAGGGCGCGTGCGCACATGCGCAAACCAGAAACGCATGAAAAGCGCACATGCGCATGATGTGCGACTGTGGTCGCTAAAAGCCGCGCACACCTGAGAACGACGCATTTATGAGATTGTTCAGCCTCCCACCCACTTCTGGTTCAACTTCCAAGTTGATTTGACATTCAAATCTCAGCTGGATCCGACTGGGTGGCTGGTCAAAGACCTAAAAATGCCCTAAACAACCCCTTTTCACACTAAAAGCTGGTTGCATAATACCTCAAAGTGATGCTATAAAACAAAGCCATGGGTGCACTACATTTTCAAGGAATTCATTTGCAAGGTTATGCTGTTGCTATCCTCTCGGAGAATTCTCTTTTCTCATCAAGAGTATACTAGCATCATTACATTGAGAAATTCATCTCACCTCTTTAGTGGATTAGCTTGGGCTTCTTTCACCATTTCTTTCAAAGTTGTAAGAAGAGCTTAGTTGTGGGGGTCCAAGAGACCCCCTTGGAGGAAGAAGGGACCCAAAGTCCTCTTTCTTCTTGGTGTTTTCTTTCACTAAGATAATCCTTGCCATTGGTGACATGAGTCTTATTGCTTTTCTATTCTTATGTCCTTATGCTCAATAGTTTAGTTGTTCTTTTATTTCTTAGTTTGTTATTTTAGGCTTCTCTCTCTAACCCTTTCCTTTACAACTGTCTTGCTTAGCTAACCCAACTAAGCTTGTAAGCACCTCTGTTTTTCTCATTTAGGTGACAAAAGGGGCGCAACAGATTGACGACTCCACTGGGGAAAGGTATCAATTTCCTACCCCATTTGGGTTTTTCTAGCTCTTCTTTTGGTTTATTTAACCTACAGGTACCTTAACCGGCCCAAGTCGACCTGCAAAACATCCAATTCAAAGCTGAATTGAGAGAATTCCATCCAAAATTTTCTTCACGGACGTGTGTCGGTTGTGCGCGGGTTTATTGGCCCACAGTCGCGCATCGTGCACACGTGCGCCAAAACCACTGTGTTGTTCTGCGCACCTGCACCTAAAAGTCTGTTTCGATTTGCGCACAGGTGCTTAGTACGCCTCTGTCTACTCTGAGACCGGCGCACCTGTGCAGAAAAATACACATTGTAAGCTTTTTTGTGATTTGGGGAAGGCCCCTAGCCTTCTTAAAAATAATTTCATGCATGTTGTAATCTAAACCACACTTAGTTCCCTCTCCATATAAAAGGATTAGTCAAAACACATAGGCACTTAGGGGGTTTAAAATCATTATTTCCTGTTTTTCTTTCATTTTCCCACATGGATGGCTTGCTTTGACTAAGAGTATAAGTTGGAGTCATTTATAATCACATAAAACTTGCATTGGGACCAGAAGTTGGATAACAATCGTTTAGTATGCTCTTCTCTCGCACTTCAAAGCGACCTTGAGAATCATAAAAAGGTTGTAGGACAATTTCATCTCCCTTAAAAAGACTAAAATCTTCAGGAGAGGACAACAACCCCCTCGGGACTCCTCTTAGTTTATTTTTCAAACACATCTCAAGATTGTAACAGGCCCATACATGCCCACATCCATAGTGTTGAAATTTACTTTCTTAGATTAAATCACTAGGGAAGTTTAAAGGTTTTGTAACGGGCCCATACATGCCCACATGATCATAATATAGGATAGTTTCAAAGCTTTCTTAGATTAAATCACAATAGGGAGTTAAAGGAATAGTAAAGGACCCACATGTACACATGCTAGCTTCCTAGGGACTTTTGAATTACGCAAGGTTGTACCAAAGGCATTTAGTTAATTAGGTAATCAACACTTGTAAGGACCAAGCGAAGTCCACATGCAACAAGGTGACACCTAATTCATTAAAACATTGGCACACTTTCACTCATTCACATACAAAAGTCACTTATCACTCACATAGTTTTCATCTTGAAACGTGGAGGTCAAAGTAAGTTTCCTCCAAAGGGATTCCGAAACACCCCACCCTTTTCGTGATGAAACTATCCACTCCCATTTAATTTCAACGAGATTGGCTCATACCCCTAATCTCTCAAACAAACCACATCTAATTTTTTTCTAAAAACTCACTAAGTTTTCCTCCACAGGAGGTGCAAAAAGAAAATTTTTAGTCTAGGTAGGATTTCGGGGATAGGCATCCAAATAACTCCCCGTTATCTGGTTCTCACATTGTCA
>JASDQU010209144.1:10103-28047 GCA_032191745.1 Picea mariana
TATGTTCAGAGTATTGCCATTATACCCACCATTGCCCGGCCCTACCATGCTTTTGGCAGACTTTTGCCACAGCACGCCAGAACTTCCAGAGAAACCCCAGCCCTGCTACGTCCTCCTCAACAAATATCATTGACATCTGCTATGTCACCACTTTAGTCAATGAACGTATGAGACACCCTTTCTCTCTCTGCAATTCATTATCTCATTTTACATACCAGTGTCCTATGATCCTTGCATACAGGCAACACCACTTGACCCTGATTCACCGACCCGTAGAGACGGTAATTGAAATTACCTCGTCACTAGAGGATCTTCATGTCATTTCTCTCGAACCCGAGGCCCTCCCAACACCTCCATGGTTCTTAGATGACTTATCTGAGGATTCACCCCCCAACCCCCCCAACTCTCCTGCTCATTCCCCTACGGACATTCGACACCCAACCACCACAGGTACCCCTCAGTACTTCAATATATGGTTTATGTCTAGTGAACCCTCACCATCTCCTAACATTTTCCCCCTTGCTTCTTCACCAGGGGACAACCACACAAAAACCATCACCGCTATCACTCCTCATGACTCCTTGTATTCCCGACACTTCCAATGCGACGAGGAAATACTCGAAGAGTTAAACCACCCAGACCTCCCCTGGGATGTGCTACACCATCACACACTCTTCTCTCCATAGGAAGCCTCCATGCCTCCTAACCAACACCCCGTTTACGTAGTTGAAACCAAGGATTTTATCCCATCAGGGCCTATTGACTGGTTCAAAAACCCCATTCCTACCCCAGATGCTTTTGAAGAAGGCAACATGGCCAACATTTCCCCCACCATTAAACTCGATATTTCCATTAAAAATGACATCGTCGAAGAAATCACCATCGGAGCTTTTTGCACTCCTTAGGAAATCATGGCATATAAAGCCCTCTTCCAGGAATATAGGGATATTTTTTCCTGGTCATACACGAAAGTGTCTGGCCTCAATCTCTTTATTGTCGAACATCGCATCAACACCTAGCTTGACATTACACCAGTTCGCCAAAAACAACGACCGCTACACCCATCCAAAGTTGTGGCCATCAAAGCCGAAATTGACAAATTACGCGTTGTCAGTTTCATTTACCCCATCGCCTATACCTCATGGGTTTCCAACCCTGTACCCATTAACAAAAAATAGGGCACTATCCGCGTTTGCATAGAATTTTGCGATCTCAATCACGCGTGTCCCAAAGAAAACTTTCCAACACCTTTCATCGATCAAATTATCGATGACTATGCAGGCCATGAGGCTCTATCCTTTATGGACGGATTCTATGGTTATAATCAAATTCAAATTCACCCCGCCAATCAGTATAAAACTGCATTCACTACCCCGTGGGGTACTTTTGCATATCGTGTCATGCCTTTCGGCTTAAAGAATGCTGGCGCAACTTTCCAGCTGGCCATGACATACATCTTTCACGATCTAGCACATATCATCCTCGCTTACTTAGACGAGCTCACAACTCGATCCAAGAAACGCACCCAGCATCTTGATGATTTACAAATCATATTTCAATGGTGTCGCCAGTACAACATCCGCTTGAATCCTCTCAAGTGCGTGTTCTGTGTCACCGCAGGACGTCTCCTCAGCTTTATTGTTTCCCAAAGCGGTATTACCGTCGACCCCCTCAAAGTCCAAGCTATCACCGAAATTCCACCTCCTTAGAATTTACGCCAACTTCAGAGCCTACAAGGCAAAGCTAACTTTCTTAGACGCTTTGTCCCAAATTACGCTATACGCGCACACGGTGTCCATTTCTCGATATGTCTTCAGCCACGGGATCAACATCCCGTCATCTACATCACAGCAATCCCTGGGCCTCTTTTCATCCTGAGCCCCCGGGGCGCCTTTTTTCATACCCTGGTCAGGTACGCATGTGCATATTCACGCTTATCAAATACATGCTCATATCTTCAATTCTCTTCAGATATTGTTCACGTTAGGTATTTGGTTTTCATGTGTGCAGGTACTTGATCATCATACAACGACGCAACCCCTTCAGGTATATACTTAGCACTGGCATGTAGTCTTTCCCTCTATATCTCACTTACATTTCCAGTCACACCCTCTGACATTTGCCTCTAGGATCCCCATTCCCGGCTCTGTAGTACCCACACCTCCATTTGCATCTTCGGTACTGTCACTCGGTAACATTCTTACCCACATGAGTTGTCCCATTCATAGCACCTTTTGGCACTTCTGACACTCATGCTTTTGTTTCAAAACCCTTTAGGGATGGGAGTCCCGATAGTATTTCATCATGTTGCGAATCAACCACATACTCCTTCTCCTCATTTTGCTAGCTTTCCCACACGGACTCCCATGTTATCTCTTCACGGTTCTATTTTTTGACTGCACCTCCGCAGTATCATGAACCCTCCATTTCATCCACAATCACTTTTCCCATCTACAAATCTACCTTCATGTCACCTACCTCATACAAAAAATCACCAATGGGGCCCCCACCCTTCATCAGTTCTTTGAGAAAAGTCTGCCCTACACAGGCCACCCATATCACACTGAGGCACCTGTTTCTGTATTTGTACACTTCTCTCCAATTATTCGTTATTTATTGTACAAACGCCTTTATTTCCAGTCATTACATTCCCTTTTTGTTGTCACCTTTGGGCGACCTACTTTCCTTTTTTTGGCCAACCGCAACCCATGTCACCCTTGGTTGGAGCACTACTTATCATCTACCCTTGCCGGCATCGTCCATATCTTCAGAGTACCCCACAAGCCACTTACCTCTACCCTCTGAATTTTTTCACCTTGTTCCACCTTTGGCACAACTTATCCTCGGTCTTGTCGTCCCCCTGACACTCGACCTCGTCGAACGGTTGTGGCCACTTTTTATCTCACACATACTCCAACCAAGGGCAGTCTTGAGTCTTCCCACATCTTGACTTCGTCCATGTACCTCCTCCACTTCCTCACCTCACCTAGTATATTTTACGAAGCCATTTTCTTCTGGGAGTCGCATCCCCCTTTTTTGTCGACATCAACATAGTTTCTAGAAGGGCGACAGTATCTTGATTCTCATTATCCACTCAATGAGAGATCTCGGACGATACAGGGTGAAACACCATTACTCCCTGCTGTCGTTGACCCCCATAACATTCGACGCCAACACTTTATCATGTTACGGTGGGTCTTACTTTGCGACTATTGTAGTTAGTTCTTTCATTTGCCGAAGACCTCTGAACTTGGCCGGGATATCAATGCCCACATCATCGCTGCTACTTATTACCACGATCACTGCCTACTATTCAGAGTATGTTCATTTGAAGAATTGTCTTCTGCCTTTATCATGACCTCCCCCGACGACGCTGTAGTTGTCTACACCAACACTTCAGTCATCTTTTTCAGAGTTACATGACATGAGCATGGGGCATGCCCGCCTCGTTTGTACACAGTTTTCTATTTTACACACCTCATGGAAGGTTGGGTCCTACTGGTTCCTTTTTGCCTCCAACGGATCGCTCTGGACAATCCCACTATTTCTCTCTCTTACAACAACATTCCTAGTCGAAGAAACATTGATGGATTTTGGCTATATGTATGCTCCTAACCTCATCCATCAGGGGGCATCTGTTATCACTGAAACTTTGTCCGCACATGGTTACAAGAACTCAACATCGTCAAACAGTGATGAAGTCATCCATGGACTTGAATTAATACCATAGCATTCAAAAAATGTCAAAAAACTATGCAAAGTAGTGAAAAATTAAAGAGCGCTATATAGACATTCGGCACGCGTGCGCATGCGTGGAACATGAACATAGAAATCGCGCACAGGTGCACGATGCACGACTGTTATCGCAAAAAGCCACACACCTGCTAAACGACGCATTTATGAGAGTGGTCGGCCTCCCACCCACTTATGGTTCAACTCCCAAGCTGATTTGACCCTCAAATCTGGATTGGATCCGACTGGTGGGCTGGTCAAAGACCTAGGAATTCCCTAATTGGCCTCTTTTCACACTACAAAGCA
The DNA here is from genome assembly GCA_032191745.1 of Picea mariana. Lineage (NCBI taxonomy): Eukaryota > Viridiplantae > Streptophyta > Pinopsida > Pinales > Pinaceae > Picea > Picea mariana. The sequence goes on from JASDQU010209144.1 coordinate 14,142, forward strand.
GTTAAACAATAACCCAAAGCAATGCTATAAAAAGCCATGATCGCACCTCATTTTTTCAAGGAATTCAAAGTAATGTTATGCTGCCTCTATTGTCTTGAGGACTCCATCCTTGTCAAGAGCATATTGGCACCATTACATTGGACAATCCATCTCAACCATTGAGTGGATTTGTAAAGAGTTCTTTCATCATCATTTTCCATTTTTTCTTTGTTGTAAGAAGAGCTAGCTAGTGGGGGTCCAAGAGCCCTCCCTTGGAGGAAGAAGGGACTCATAGTTCCCTTTCTTCTTGGTGCTTTGTTTCACTAATAGATCAGCCTCAAACATTGGTGACATGGGTCTTATGGTTCTTTTTGTTTCTATGTCCCTATGCTCATGAATTTCGTTGTTATTACATTTCTTAGTTTAATTCTTAATTGTAGTTTTTATTTTCTTTCCCTAACTCTTTTCCTTGCAGCTGTCCTACTCAGCAGACCCAACTGAGCTTGAAAGCACCTCTATTTTTCTCACCAAGGTGACAAAAGAGGCGCAACAATGACCTTCCCTACATGGTCAAGAAAATTAAACATCAAACTAATACTTTGGGATAAGGTGTAAATAAACATTTTTTATTTCTATTTTATGAGCTTTTAAATTTAAATTTGGCTAAAAATTTAATCGAACCCATAATTCACTATTCTGGGATGGGAGAGTAGATAGTGGACAACAAAGTTTTCCTAGCTACCATTATCCATAATCAAAGTGGCAATCTTACATTTAATCTCACAATTGTGAACAAAGAGGAACTAGGTAGGCATTAATCTGGCTATTAATAAAACAAGCAATAATAGTTATTGATTATTGGAATAACAATTAGTTGGGGTAACAAGTTCATGTTAGGGACCTAACCTCCCTAACCCTTCACGTAGGTGGAATAATATATTTTCCATGAAATAAAGGTCGATATTAATAAGGCCTAGTAATAAGGAAGACTAAGTCAAATGTAAGAATACCTAATAGAAGCTTCTGTTTCTAGAAATATCTTCCTCTAGATTGTTATTTTGGTAGATAGATTTAGTATAAATAGGAGTTGAGAGCATGATAAGTCTTTTTCTTGAGAATTATTGTAATAGAGCACTGCTCTGCTAGAGGTTTCTCCCTCGAAGAGGAAAGTGAACATTGTTTCCTATCAATAAAGGTATTATGTTGGTGTTGTGGTTCCTTACACTTTGTTGTTTCGTTGTTATTCTTTGCAGTATTTCTATTTTCTACTATTATAATAGATCTGGTACCTAACAAGTGGTGTCAAAGGACTTTCCCTAGTAGGAATTGTTAGTTATTTTTTTCAAGGTAGAGATGTGTTCTGATGTCTTAAAACAATAGAGATCTATCATTCAACGCATAAATCTACAGTTGGGAAGCACACACGCAGGAAATATAAGATATTTTTAAGCTCGCGTTGTTGGACACCCTTGTAACCCATGTTGGTACCCCTTCGAGCAGTAGTGCATCAGACAACACCTGTATATGGACTGGCCTAAGTATCCTCAAACCCTTTATATATCAATCGGTCAGCCACTTGACTAATATAGTGCCATCGAGAACAACACTCGAGAAGATACTCTCTAGTACCTGGGTAATCATGTAGTACGACTAAGAGTAATATTTATCCTCCTTAGTTGGTTCCCTAAGATATTGGACCGAGTACTATTGTTCGACCCTGCATGTATATCAGAGAGCTATAGCACAGGGAAAACATTTATCTATAGGAACCCTAAAAACCATAACCTTTAGGACAAAGGCAGAATAGACAAGATCTATTATTGTGCAACCTTGCCTCCTGCATCTTGGTTGCGAAATTACTACATTTTTTCTGGTTAAGAATTTGGACATTTTGAAACTGCAGTATTATTTAGATCACAGTATAACTCCGCAAGAGTTAAAACAATAAAAACATAAAAATAAAAAGAAACGAAAAGTATAGGTCTTTCCTTCACCCTTATTTGATACCTATCCCATTGGATTCCTCTTTTCGTTCTAATCTCAGTAATACCTAACATTTTTCAATCTTTTTTCCTCCATGGTCCCAACACCCTTCCGACCCCCTTATTTTAGATCTACCCCATTAGATTCCCATATTCACCTTGATCATCATGATACCCTTCACTCGTAACCCCTTTTCTGTGTGGACCCACCCGCCCCTTTCTTGTGCCCCCCTTTCACCATGGCCCTCACCCACAACCAAGACCTTGAATCACGCCTCAATACCATGTCATATGATTTCTCCACAACCCATAAGGAAGTGCGGAAAATCAATTCCAATATTACCACCATCAATGAAAACATGCATTCCACCATAGATGAAAAAATGGAAAACCTAAAACAAGACCTCTCTTCCCACATGGAACACCAGCTAAAATTCTTCATTGCCCAGCTCTATGCGAAAATGAATTTTCCTAGAGACCTTACCTCTTATGACCAACCTTTGCACCCCGAAGGTGAGACTTCCTCTAATTCCCATACTTTTCAGTCCCATCAATTTCAGCGTGACCTACACCTTCCTAGAGTGGATGTGAAGAAATTTGATGGCTTAGATCCCATGGGTTGGGTCACCCAAATGGAACATTACTTCTCTTTGCATGGCATTACTGATGAGTTGGGAAAACTTTGTTATGGTTTTCTCCATTTGGATCCCGAATGTCGGAAATGGTGGAAATGGCGTAAAAAGGCACACCAAGTCTATGTGGCTTGGACACAGTTTGTTTCATATCTCTATGACCTCTTTGACACCAACACCCATAAATTAGGTTGTTTGACCAAGTTGACATAAACTGGCATGGTGGAAGATTTTATAGCTACCTTTGAGAAATTAGCTTTCAGAACGGAGGGCATGACATATTCTTTTTTTAAGGAATTCTTTATTAGTGGCCTCAAGGATGAAATACGTGCCCATGTCCTCATGGCTCACCCCCATACTTTGTTGGAAGCTAGAAAACGAGCCAAGGAACCACAAGAAGTTGTCTCGTCCCAAACCAAAAATACACCTTCTATTCCTCACTGTAAACCCACACTAGCCACCTCTCCTGCCACTCCCCTCAAGATCCATAATTTGACTTAAGCTTAAATGGTTAAACGCCAAATTAAGGGTCTTTGTTATAATTTTGATGACAAGTATTTTATGGGGCACAAGTGTAAGGAACATAATATTTTTATGGCTATGTCGAAGGATGTTTATTGAGAAGAGGAATATGTTTCTCATGTACCTAAGCTACCCCCACCATATGATCTTAATCATCCCTCTGATCCACAAGAAGTTGAACCATTGATTTCTCTGAATGCACTCACGAGTTTCTATGCTCCCTAAACCCTCAAGTTAATTGGATACATTAAGAACAAGAAAGTCATCATTCTAGTTGACAATGGAAGCACCCATAATTTTATTCATCATTTCATTTCCCAATAATTCAATTGCTATATATGTCCAATTAATAATTTCCAAAACATGATTGTCAATGGGGGTTCCATGAAATGTGGAGGGAGTTGTGAAAATGTGTGCCTCCAAATTGGTCAATACCACCTGAAATATCATATGTTTTCTAATGACATGGGCGGATGCGACATTGTACTTAGTGTAGAATGGTTAAACACCCTCAGCCCTATCACCATGGATTTCCATAAATTAACCATGAAATTCCAACAAGACGTCTAACAACATCAGTTCCAAGGCATCATATCATTGTCACCAGATATCATCAGTTCCCACTGAATGGAAAATCTCCTCAGAAAAGGTCATTCTGGAATTATTTCCCAACTTCATTCCATTTAGGTAATTTAGATACCCTTTGTACATCCCGAGCTCCAATCTATCCTCTCCCAACAAAAAGTTGTGTTTCAAACCCCCTAGGGACTTCCACCTTCACGAGGTGTCCATGATCATTCAATTCCTCTCATTCTGGGCAGTCTTTCTCCAAATGTCTACCCTTATCGTCATCCCTTTTCCTAGAATAATGAAATTGAAAAGATTGTTCAAGAATTTCTAGATGTCGATGTCATTCATCCTAGTACCAGTCCCTATTATTCTCCAGTAGTCATGGTACTCAGGAAAGAAGGTACTCAGTGCACATGTCATGATTTTCAAGCTCTCAAAAAGTTCACCATCAAAGACAAATTTTTCATTCCTATCATTGATGATCTTTTGGATGAATTATGTAGTGCTCAGTATTTTACCAAACTTGATCTTCGCTCTGGCTACCACCAAATTTGTATGAAATAATAAGACATTCCCAAGATTACATTCATAACTCACGAGGGTCACTATGAGTTCTTGGTTATATCATTTATCCTTTCTAATACTCTCTCCACTTTTAAAAGTCTCATGAATAATGTCTTTCATCCTTTCCTCTATCATTTTGTCTTGGTTTTCTTTGATGACATTCTCATCTATAGAAAAACTTGGCAATCCCATCTTGCCCATGTGGATCGATTTCTCTAGCTATTGTCTTGCCACAAAATTTATCTTAAGCATTTTAAATGTTCTTTTGGAGCCTTTGAAGTTGAGTACCTGGGACATATTTTCGCCAAGGATGGTATCAGGGTGGATCTGAGGAAAATTCAAACTATGCAGGATTGGCCACGCCTAAAAACTCTTAAAAGTCTGTGTGGATTTCTGGGTTTGATGAGATCTTATTGCAAGTTTGTTAAGAATTATGGAAAAATTTCAGCTCCCCTCACATCTCTCCTTAAAAATAATTCTTTCAGTTGGACTCTAACAGTTGACCATTCCTTCCAAGATTTGAAAGAGGCCATGTGCACTACTATGGTTCTAGCTCTCCCTAACTGTTAATTTTTAAGCCATTATTATAGTTCTTTTCATTCAATAGATAACAATAGCATAATACAAGATCACTGAGAAATACACAATCACAAGAGACACAACATTTATCCTGGGAAACCCTCTAGGGGAAGAAAACCCAGCAAAACTTCCTTATTATAGATATTCAATACAATGCCAAGAGATAACTCAAACTAATACAGAAGATCCTCTCCAAAATATGCGCCACTCTCTTTCCTTCTTCTCTAACTACAGATCCAAAACTTGTCTCTCAATGAGCAAGTGAGTTGTGTGTCTAAGTGAGGTGCTAGCCTCTTTATTTATACAAGATTGGCACGTGTGAAGTGTCTCTTCACTGGCAGGGCCGAATTTTCCAACTGGGTGGTTATAACCATCTTTATTATATTTCAGGGCCTCTTTAATATCTTATGGGGCCGACTTCTTATTCTACCTATTACAATTATCTTTTGACCAATTCACAAAAGGGGATTTGGTCCTTTATAATAACCAACATGATCAATACACAATGGGGATTGATCCAATGAATAATATATCAAATAATAATAAGAATACACTTTGCCGTTACATTATTTTAACACTCCCTCTTAACAAGAAGGGTATTCTTCAGCAGCATCATGTGAGAGTGAGAGGCCTTTATCATCAACAACATCAAGTGGGTGAGAGGAAAACATCATCAATATCATCTTGGAACACTGATTGGCATATCCATATATCATTGAAAGTTTTCTTCATTGACAACATCGTCATTCTCAAAGGAATGCAATCATCATCTGCATCAATATGTATTAGTGTAAAATTGATACATCATCATCATCATCACAGCACAAGGCTGGCTCATCATAATAATACTAGACTGGCTTTATGCCACAACTATCCAACCGAAAGCACAGTTCTAGTCTCATCTCATCCTCTTGCTTTATGTCACAACTGTTAAGATGGAAGCAAGATGCTTGTCCTGCTTTACGTCACAACCATCATGTCAGAAGCAGGATACTAGACTGGATTTACATCACAGTTATCCAGACGGAAGCTCAGTGCTAGTCTCATCTCATCATCTTTCTTTACGTCATAGCTGTTAAGATGGAAGCAAGATGCTCGTCCTGCTTTATGTCACAACCATTAGATCAGAAGCAGGATACTAGACTAGCTTTACGTCACAACTATATAGTCAAAAGCTCAGTGCTAGTCTCATCTCATCATCTTGCTTTACGTCACAACCATATAGTCAGAAGAAAGGTACTCGTCCTGCTTTACGTCACAACCAACAAGTCAGAAGCAGGATACTAGACTGGCTTTACGTCACAACTATCCAGACAGAAGCTCAGTGCTAGTCATATCACATCGTCTTTCTTTACATCACAATCATTCGGTTGGAAGCAAGGTACTCGTCCTTCTTTACGTCACAACCAACAGGTCGGAAGAAAGATACTAGACTGTCTTTACGTCACAACTGTCCAGTCAAAAGCTCAGTGCTAGTCATATCACATCATCTTGATTTACGTCACAACCATCCTGTCGGAAGTAAGAGATGTCTCATCACAACAACTACTCCCCCTTTCGAGGAAGGTCCTTTTAGAATATACCAAGCTTATCTCGAAAGTGCTCAAACTTTACATGAGATAGAGGCTTGGTCAACACATCAACAACCTGTTGATCTGTGCTAATGTACTGGAGCTTTAAGGCTCCTCTCTACACCATGTCATGGATGCAATGATATTGGATCTCTATGTGCTTCGACTTGTCATGGAATATATGATTCTCCGTCATCTTTATGCATCTCTGTTTTTCACATGGGATCATGGTTGCTTCCATCTCTAGGTCAAATAGACCGGTCAACAACTTTCGAAGCCATATAGCTTCATAGTTGGTAGAACATGCAACAATGTATTCTACTTCCCTTGTGCTGAGAGAAATGTTGGATTGCTTCCTACTCTACCACGAGATCATAGCTGATCCCAAACTGAAACAACATCCTGAAGTTCTTTTCCTGTCAGAAACACTTCCTGCCCAATCTGCATCAGTATATCCACTCAATGTGAAGTCATGATCTCCATCATAGCTAAGACCACAATCTATTGTACCTTTAAGGTACCTCATCACATGTTTTGTAGCCACTAGGTGAACATGTCTAGGTTTTACCAGAAACTGACTCAAGGTGTTCATGGCAAAACAAATGTCTCGTCTGGTGTTCGTCAGATACATCAACGATCCAATAATCTGTCTATACAATGTGGCATCAATAAAATCTGACGAAGTGTCGACCAAAAGCTTCAGCTTCACTTCCATGAGTGTATTCATGGACTTGCACTCCAGCATGTCGAATCTCTTCAAGATTTTGACTGTATACTTTCCTTGGTTAAGGAAGATCCTCTCAAGAATCTGCCATACCTCAAGACCTAAGAAATAATGCATTAGGCCAAGGTCTTTCATTTCAAATTCTGAGGCAAGTCTCTTCTTACATTCAGTGATGAGATTTTCTTCTCCAGTTAAGAATAAGTCATCCACATATAGAAGTAATATTACTGGCTCATCGTTCATGACCTTGAAGTAGAGATTAGAGTTTTCTTTACTCTTGGTGAAGCCTAAGCTCATCAAGAAACTGTCTATACGGCCATACCAAGCTCTAGGAGCTTGCTTCAATCTATATAAGGCTTTATTCAATCCGTAGACATGAGACTTCCTGTCTTCAACCTCAAATACTTGAGGTTTCTCTATATACACTTCCTCTTCGATGATCTATTTAGGAAAGGTGTCTTCACGTCCATTTGGTGTAGCTTCCATTTCATCTTAGCTGCAATATCTATGATGGTTCTGATTGAAGTGTATCTAGCTATAGGGGCGAATGTCTCTTCATAGTCAATGCCTTCCTTCTAGGAAAAGCCACGAGCGACAAATATTGCTTTATACTTCTCAATACTTTCATTAACAACATGTTTTATTTTGAAGAGCGATTTAGAGGATACCACATATTTACTCTTCGGTCTGGGAACTATTTCCCATACTTCATTATTCATTATGGATTGGTATTCCTCTGTCATGGCATCTACCCATTCTTTCCTCTGAATGGATTCTTTAAAGTAGGTAGGCTCCTCTTCTAGAAGATCACACATCAAAGTTGTATAACTGGAGAATGGATTTGGTCTTTTCACATGTCTCGTAGTTGCTTGGGGAACACCATACTTCTCTCCATATTGAATAAGCTCTCTAGCCCAAGATGGCTTCCTTTTATGGAGGATCGTCATCTGAGGAGGTTCTTGAACTTCCATCATGTCATGATCTTCTAGTAATTCCTCATTAGGGGAAGTTACGACTTCCCTCACTGGTTCAATAGCTCTGGGAACCTCCCTCACTGGTGCAACAGTCTTGGGGATTACAGGTTCCTCTTCCTATACTTCTTCAAGCTGGCATCTTCTCGATTTCTTAAGCGCTACATCTTCATCAAAATTCACGTCCCTGCTGATCTCAATGTGATGGTGACCTGGTATATAGATTCTGAAGTCCTTGGAAACCTCACAGTATCCCAAAAATATTCCCTTCTTTCCTTAAGGTTCCATCTTGTTTCTCTTCTCTTTTGGTATATGAATAAATACTGGGCATCCAAATATTTTCAAATGGCTTACCTTTGGCTTCTTTCCAGTGAACATCTCTTCTAGAGTTTTGAGCCCAAGTGCACTATGGGATAATCAGTTTTTCACATATACAACTGCCATTGCTGCTTCTGTCCATAAGCACATAGGAAGATCTTGATCATGGATCATAGTCTTCACAACTTCCATTATCGTTCTGTTCTTTCATTTAGCTACACCATTTTGTTGAGGGTTATAGGGAGTGGTGATTTGCCTCTTGATCCCAACATCTTTGCATAAGTTCACAAACTCTTTTGATGTATATTCTCCTCCATTATCTGACCTGAGTATCTTAATCTTTCTTTCAGAAAGATTCTCTATCAAGGATTTGAATTCCTTGAACTTACTGAACACTTCATCTTTATATTTCAAAAAGTATATCCAGGTCTTATGAGAATAATCATCAATAAATGATACACAATATACATACCCACTAATGGAGGATGATGGAATTGGGCCACATACATCTGAATGAATGAGCTCTAGGAATCCTTCTACTTTGTTGTCTCTCTTCGGAAACGGGTTCTTGATGTTCTTCCCTTGTGCACATCCATTTTATATGCCTTCATGGTCACCTTTGAGTTCTGGTAAACCTGTGACCTCTTTGCATATGTATGGTAGTGCCTTGTAGTTGATTTGAGCTAATATTCTATGCCAAAGTTAACATGATTTTTCAATGGCATGGGTCATGATAGCCTCTGAGTGACCCTTTAGTTTATACAAGCCATTTTCTTCAATTCCAATGATGATTGCTTCATTTATGGTTTCTCCTTTAGCCCACATGAGAAATTCTCCATCTATAAAGGAAAATCTGAAGCCTTTCTTTTCTAAAGATTAAATGGAGAGTAGGTTCTTGGTCAAACCTGGTACATATAGTACGTCCTTCATCTTCAATGAATTCCCTGAATTCAATTTGTGGTTTGATTCTCCCACTCCCTTGATGGCATATTGGTAATCATCTCCAAGTGTCACTTTCTGATAAAAAATCTTTTCTGAGATACAAGAGAGAATGTTTCTTTGTCCCATCATGTGCTTGGATGCACCACTATCAATGAGCCAAGTGTCCTCTCCAGGTGTTACAGATCCTGAGAGGGACGAGATTAAGACATGGTCTTTGATATGCTCTCTTATCATCTTTGCGGGTGGATTTTCATCTTTGAATACATGGGCATGATGCCTCTTATGTTTTCTCTTGTATTATTCTCATCTGGATGGACAAAACTTCACAATATGTCCCATCTTGTCACAATGATAGCATTGTACACATGAGTAGTCTCTTTCCTTTCGTTTTCCTTTCTTCTGAAATCTCCTTGGATGAGATTCTTTATGATTGAATTTGTTTGACTGTTGAGGCTCTTTATGAGTCTCCTTTTGGAAGTAGGGTTTCTTCCTTCCTCCTTTGGTGTGAGTATCTAGGTCTTGATCATCATCTCTTGCTAGTAATGCTTCGCGATTCGCTACTCTTGTTTCTTCTTGGATGCATTCTTCCCATAGACTATCAAACTTCAGTTTCTCTGTTCTGGCACTTATCGTTTGGATGAATGCATCCCAAGGTATTGTGAGACCATTTAGGACCGTCATTATGAGTTCTTCTTCATCTATGGTATCTCCAATCGCTTCTAACTATTCTTTGAATTCTTATATTCTGGAGAATAATACCTGAATCGTTTCTCCTTTCTGCATCCTTGTATTCTTTAGTTGAGTTCTTAGATTCATCTTCCAGTTTATGTTCTTTCCTTCATATAGTCTGGTCAAGTCATCAAACATTTATTTCAGAGTCTTCTTAGATGACACATAAGGAATCAGGTGGTCTTTGATTGAATCTGCAATGATTCTTTTGGCCATGATTGTGTCCTTTTGATGCTTTGCCTTTTCTGCAACATCGGTAGGTTCTAGTACTTCTTCTTTGACGAATATTGCTAGCTATTTCTCTTCAAGAATGAGGTCAATCCTATACTTCCATGCATGAAAGTTTTCCACTCCTTCTAGCTTGTCAGCAAGCTTAATGCTTGCAGACATCTTTTACCTGGAGCTAGGAAAATGACTGAAAAATGAAAGTGCTCAAAATCAAAATTTGAACTTACTAGGAGGTGCGGTTGGCTAAGGCGAGTATCCTGGTGTGCTTGGATCTGAGAAAATCCAACTTTTTCTCCTCCAAACTTAATCTATGGATTTATGGACTGGTGCTTCTGGTTTTCTGGTACCTCTGGTACTCTGGTACTTCTGGTACACCAGTTTTCTAGTACTTTGTGAATCTAGGGTTTCACTTTTCGAGAGATCCAACCACTGAAAAGGTGCACTGAGAGTGCCAAAGTAATCCCCGGGGGAGGGTGCACTTTTCTAGGTGGCTTTAGGGCTGACAAGCTTCACCATCGAAAAGCCCTAATTTGCATTTATGACAACAATGACATTTTTCACTCTTGTGAAAGATGCTTCCTTCATCTTGGCTTTGATACCATGTTAATTTTTAAGCCATTATTATAGTTCTTTGCATTCAATAGATAACAATAGCATAATACAAGATCACTGAGAAATACACAATCACAAGAGACACAACATTTATCTTGGGAAACCCTCTAGGGGAAGAAAAACCAGCAAAACTTCCTTATTATAGATAGCCAATACAATGCCAAGAGATAACTCAAACTAATACAGAAGATCCTCTCCCAAATATGCGCCACTCTCTCTCCTTCTTCTCTAACTGCAGATCTGAAACTTGTCTCTCAATGAGCAAGTGAGTTGTGTCTCTAAGTGAAGTGCTAGCCTCTTTATTTATACATGATTGGCACGTGTGAAGTGTCTCTTCACTGGCAGGGCCAACTTCTCCAACTGGGTGGTTATAACTATATTTATTATATTTTGGGGCCTCTTTAATATCTTCTGGGCCCGACTTCTTATTCTGCCTATTACAATTATCTTTTGACCAATCTGCAAAAGGGGATTTGGACCTTTATAATAACTGACATGATCAATCCGCAATGGGGATTGATCCAATGAATAATATATCAAATAATAATAAGAATACACTTTGAAGTTACATTGTTTTAACACTAACTTCAACAAGACCTTTGTATTGGAGTGTGATGCCTCTAGGAAAGGCATTGGGACTATACGCATGCAATATGGTTGACCTTTTTATTTCATCAACAAACAATTATCCAAGTGGAATTTGGTCCAATCCACCTATGAAAAGGAAATGTTAGATATTCTACACATTGTGGATCTCTGGCATCCTTATCTCTTGGGGAAACAATTACAAATAAAAATTCATCATCAAAGTCTCAAGTATTTTATGGAACAAATCATTTCTTCACCGGAGAAACAGAAAAGGGTAAAAAAGATGTTTGGATATGATTATGAGATCATCTAAAAAAAAGGAAAATAAAATGTGGTGGTTGATTCCCTTTCCAAGAAATATGAAGAAGACGGGTCCCTTTTCCCCCTCTCTTTCATAGTCGCAGATTGGCTTCAAGAGGTTCGCCAAAAATGGGTTCAAGACCCCAAACTTTCAATATTGATCCAAACACTGCAACAGGATCTAAAATCTTCTCTAGGGTACCCATGACACCAGGACAAGCTTCGTTATAAATTTCATGTGTATTTAAGAAAACATTTGAACCTTAAATCCATTGTTCTCTCTGATTTTCATGCTTCACCTACAGTTGGGCATTTCTTTTTTACCAAAACCTATGAACGATTCAAACATTATTTTTTCTAGGACGGCATGAAATAGGACATTTGCACATTTGTGGATGAATGTGATACCTGCCAACACAATAAGGGTGAGACATTCAAAGCTCTAGGCACACTCCAATCACTTCTGATCCCACCTATTACACTACTACATATGGGCGGTTTATTGCACGATTTTTTTCCACGCTTCCACTAGTTTCATATATTTTTATTTAAACAAGGCGGGATTTTCGTTGTTATTGCCATGAAAGTTCGTCGCAATATCCACAAAAGTCTTATTTTAATATAGTTGGGATTTTCGTGGCAATAGCGACGGAAATTTTGCCTATCTCATTGGTCGGTGTTAACGACTAGTTTACTATTTGATCTATATATACGTGACTTTAAGAGATTTTGCGACACAATTGCTATAGTTCCAACACTGTTCTTGGATTTTGTTTGAGCTGTTTATTTTTTCCGTCACCCACGTGTTGAACAAATCCAATTCTTGATCTACATAGCTCAGGATTTGAACTTGCAAGGTTAGTATGTTATTTTTTATTGATGTACTCATTTAACTTGTGAATTTTTTGTTCAAATGTCCAAATTTCATGTAGCTTGTTTTTTCCTTGATAATATATTATAATTTGTGTAGTACCATATTTCATGTCTTTTGTTTTTGGATCTAGTTAGTATATTCTATGGAAAAGGGTATGGGGATTCCATAATATTTACGAGATATTCCTATAATATTCACAAATTTCAAATAGAACTCGCATTATTTTCCACAAACAAAGAGATATAATGCATGAGTGTGGAAGATAAAATAGTAAAACAAAGAAGAAAACCACAATTTCAACTTGTAAAAAGAAAAATTCGAGGAAGCCTCTAATTTCAATGAAAGAGGCATAAACTTACCAAATATTCAAGAAGAGACTATTTTGAAAGCTTCACCTCACCCAGAGAAATATTAATAACATTTCCCTCTTCTGCATAAATTCTTTGCTATCCTCAACATATTGTAATAAATAATGGGTAGGTTGGCATTAGTGACAAGATAACATGTTGATATTACATATAATTATTAATGTATGAGAGATCATCCATTATTTAAGCATGCAAAACAAAACATTATAAAACATTGTTAAAAAAAAAAATTAATTTACAAAAGTGAAAATGATTTTGACTTGCAATCGATTGCTATATTCCCTTCTTTATAAGGGACTAATAAGATACATAAACACTAACCCTAAACTTATGTTAGGTATATATGTCATTATTATATAAAGAAAACATGTGTACACATATGAACTTATTATAAAGATGTTATCTATATCGTGATTAGGCACATAACAATCACTTTTAACTAACCACCTTCAAACATCTTAGCTTATGGTTAACCACCTTTAAGTTTCTTGGCTTATGACTAATCACCTTTAACAAATGAACTTATGATTATATACCATAGTCTTCCAATATAAATAAAGTATATTTGTTTCAACTTTCTCAATAAAATCCACATACCCTTTTCTGATATGTGATGTTGTTTCTCTAAATTTTTTATAATCACACACAATTCTAGATGTAGTGATTAAATTTAGTTTTTAGTTGATGTAACTTGTTTATACACTATTGATAAGGATCAATATCTAAAATATAAAAAATTCATGGCGAAATCTACGATAACATGATGAAATCTACTAGTCAGACAATGAAAAATGAGAACATGCCAAAGTGTCTTAGAAAATAAAATTGTGACCACTGTAAGTAGCATAAAATT
>JASDQU010209144.1:33610-48766 GCA_032191745.1 Picea mariana
TATCATTCTCAAAATTATCATTCTCCAAATATCTTATACAAATTTTACAAGGAAATTGTACTAGGACTAGACACGGGCAACAGTGACCTGTGAATGGGGCCAACGTTGAAATTTTTTCAAACTATTTCTGAATGCATTGAAATTTTACATGGATATATTATTCACATGCCTTAATGATATGGGAGAGTTTTTGGACTCAAATTTGACTCACACGCCCACTTTCTTCCATCATCAATTCATTATGTAAACCATAAACCCTAATTTAGTGGGGTCATCGATTTGTTCCCAATGAATGGATGCATTGTTGTTGACATGGAATGGGACAACACATGCACCTTCTTAATTTTATTCCTTCACTTGATGTGGGCCTGGTCATTCCTAGACTTGAATTGAAAGTTGCCCCTAGTCTTAGTTGTCATCCTTCATAAATGTTGTCAGCCAACGATCATTATATCAGAAGGTTGCAGGCATGTGTTCATTGGGATCATGAGGCTTTATAACGCCACAATAACAAGAGACATTAATTGATCAACTTTGACTAGATTGAAAGGTGCGTGCAATTGAAAATACTAACAACCCAAAACTAAAAGGGATCAATACATCGACTGTCAATGGGAGGTGATCTCGTCATGGTGTGTAGGAATAGACCTAGAACCTTCAAAATTATCATTCTCCAAATATCTTATACAAAATTATACTGGGACTAGACACGGGCAACAGTGACCTGTGAATGGGGCCAACGTTAAAAATTTTTCAAATTGTTTCTGACTGCATTGAAATTTGACATGGATAAACTATTCGCATACCTTAACGATACATTATAACAATGTAGACAAAGGAGGGTTGTGTCAAATCCAGGCACGGGAACTCCAAATTTGTTTGATTTCTTTGAAATGTCAAGCTTGCTCAACAATCCAAGAAAATGGGCCACGAGCATTCTTCCACAGGCTCATAAATTTCTCTCATTCTCTTGCTTCATTCATTATACTTGCTTCAGATCGACGCTCGTCCAATGTACACGTCGGGTTCATTATACTTGAGCTCAAACTTGATGTAGGCGGCCCAACCATGGTGATCGGGCTCCCAATTCATCCATCCCTCGAAGACCTGGCAGGCACCGACCACATTGTCGAGCATATCCTCCATGTGAATGTACTTATACCAGAGTTCATCGATGCAGGGCAGCAGAGACACAGCCCGGTCCCAAACGTTCCTGGCATGGTTTACAAACAGGTGCTTCATCTCGATCTCGGCATAGCAAAGCCATAGAGTAGGGTTTTGGTAATCGACCTCCAGGGCCCTTTCCCATACCTATCTCGCACCGGCGAAGTCCTTCTGACTCTCCTCCACTGAGCGTATTTCATCCACACGCTCGTGTTCCATCTCACTCTCCTGATCAGGTCTTCGAAACGATAATTCACGACGCTATGGTATTCATACAATGTAACGCGTCTAAGCGATATCGCTCTAGTTGGGACGGGGGTATTGAACTAATATCTCAGGGATGCCGCCATCAGGTTCAGTATTCATCCTTTGCATTTGCATGTAGAAAATGAAACGCCCGAGCTGTGTGATCAGTAATTGTACGAGGGGTATGGCCAGAAAATGAAATGTGCAGACATCCAAAACGCTCAGACAACCAAAAATGAAACACGCGTGGAGAGCTCAGGAAATCCAAACGTGGTAATTTCAAAGGTTAATCATTTAACGTGGCAATCATATAGTGCTACAATAATTTTTTAATATGATTAGGTAAATGTTAAAAAGTAAATAGGTTAACAAATGCATTAAAAAATACAAGGAAGTTATGAACAGTAAATCCATTCATTGATTTGGGAGGACGACGAAGAATATGCCAGCATCTTCAATTTTCAACCCTAAGATTGAAATTTATGATTAAAAGGTTGATTAATCCACCGATTCCAATAGGGGGAACGCCTATCGACGTAACTATGATCTTGTGTGAAATTTATTCTCATTTTTTATTAAATAAGAAAGTCCTTTTGTTACAAGATTAGCTTCCTCTGTTGGACTTTTATTTCTACTTTATAATCTTCCTTTCTATGATGTTATAACTATTGTCTTCAACAACATCTATCTGCCACAAGATCCTTACTCAAAAAAATCTTCACTCTAAATGATGATAAGATCCTACTCTAAGATTATTCTTCCATGACCATGCATTCCCTTCCTTGAATCAATTCAACATTTTCATTCACCTTTATTAAAAGGATATACTAATTATTAACAAAAGGAATGTTAGATGTTTATTCAACTTGGAATTCTATAAATTTTAGAGGTCTTTGAATATAATTTTTTAATTTTTAAGTATTTTTATTATTTTTTAAAAACTAATTCTACTTACTTAATTTATTAATCAAATATATTTTTTATTTTACAATCTTGTTGTATTTAATTAAAAATATTATTTTGCGAAATTTAATTTCACTCCTCAAATGAACACTCTTCAAAACACTTCATAATTACATGCCTCAAATGAGCAATCTATGCGTCAGAATTAAGTAATTAAATTTATTTCAGTGTAGTTAAATATAATCTTTATTTGACAATCTTGCAGGGGTTAAAACAAATATAGGTAAAACCACGGGACTCCATCCAAAAGATTGTATAGATTCTGCAATTTAGTTTGTTTATGTTTGCATTATTGAAGATGGAATTGATGATATATTATTGAAGATTATTATAAGCAACCAGTTTGCATGATTTCGAGGCGCATGTACTCAATAACAAAACAAACGGATTCGAGTTTGAGTTCGAATCGGAAGAATGAAATTAGATATTTGAATATGAAAAACCAATGTTTGTAATTTTGTTTTATTTGAAATTTGGTTAGAAATTGTTGTATTTGTAGATTTGATTTAAGTGATTAATTTTGTGTAATTAAAGTATTATGGAAGTTTTCTAAGGAGTGGGTTAACTTAATGAGTTACCTTTAGAACAGGTTTTTGGGTGGTTTTTTTTTAAATTTCTGGCCAATCCAAAATTCTGATCGATTTTCTGAGCATCTGGGTTGGTTTAAAATGAGGTAAAACCCTTATGGTAAGATTTTGAAATGTATGAAACTTTGATCCATACAAAATTCAAACTACCCTTGAAAATTTGATCAAATTCAGATCCATTTTTTTACCTGAAAAATCAAAACTAGAAAGAGAAAATTACTTCAGAATTAACCTATTCCATTTTTCAATAGATTAAATTCATTTAATATAATTACGCCGAAAGGCGTATACCTATTGGAGATGGGCACAATTAATGATCTTTTAATCTTAAATTCTAATTTGATGGTTATGCATTGAAGATGTTGGCATATTCTTAGTCGTCCTCCAAAATCAACGAGTCAGATTTATTGTTGATAACTTCTTTGCATTTATAAATGCATCAGTTGATTACTTTTTAACATTTACCTAATCATATTAAGAAATCACTGTAACATCATATGATTGCCACGTTTAAATGATTAACTTTTGGAATTCTTCAACTGTCCAGTTTCTTCATGCATGGCCTGGCGTTTTTACTGAGTTTTTTTTAACCTGAAGTTTTTACTGAGTTTTTTTTAAGGCAAGAGTTTTTTTAATCAGCCATCTTTCGGCGTTCTCCAGCCGCGAGTTAGCGGCTGTGCTAGTTTAAACACTATTTACGCCGAAAGGCGTATACCTATTGGAGATGGACACAATTAATGATCTTTTAATCTTAAATTCTAATCTGATGGTTATGCATTGAAGATGTTGGCATATTCTTAGTCGTCCTCCAAAATCAACGAGTCAGATTTATTGTTGATAACTTCTTTGCATTTATAAATGCATCAGTTAACCTGATTACTTTTTAACATTTACCTAATCATATTAAGAAATTACTGTAACATCATATGATTGCCACGTTTAAATGATTAACTTTTGGAATTCTTCAACTGTCCAGTTTCTTCATGCATGGCCTGGCGTTTTTACTGAGTTTTTTTTAACCTGAAGTTTTTACTGAATTTTTTTTAACGCAAGAGTTTTTTTAATCAATCATCTTTCGGCATTCTCCAGCCGCAAGTTAGCGGCTGTGCTAGTTTAAACACTATAAAATTATAATTTCATGTAGATTTATATGAAAAGATTGAAAAAAAAAAAAAAAACTAAAACAGTTACACAACGTCATTTATCATTTATTTATCATGAGCCTGAAGGCGGCGGAGGCATCACATACGATTAGATAGAGGACAGGCACTCAGCGATGAGATTGTTCATTCATCGATCATCGTCCAGGCTATGGCTACCGGACTACGAACAACCTGCGTTCCACCCTTCACACATTTCCACGAAATTTGCCCAAACTCTTGTAATCCGATGTTTGTTAATATTTTGCTTTCAAATCTCACAGTAAAACTCGCTTTCTCATTTTGCTCTTTGAAGACGATGACCCTCGGCTCCACGATCATGGTCACGCTTGGAGGGCTCTCGACTGTAACCTCATATACAGAGTCGGCTCCCCCAACGTTCGTCACAGTTCTCTTAACCTGAACTAAATTAAGGGGATTAAACACCACGGAGAATGATGGGTAGTTCAGATCTCCCGGCTGCTGTGAGCTTAAGTTGGTGCAGGAGCCCGTTCCTCTAGCGAAGCCGAGAAGGCTCGATCCAGGAACCTCCGACCCGGCCGCAGTAGAGGAAGTATGCGTACCATGGCCGTTGGCATCACGAGGAGATCTGTAATCCTCTTTTTCGTCGATAAGACCACCTACGGCTTCATATCCTTTCAGAAAATAGCAGGCTCCAATGAGTTTGTTGTTACAGTGGGAAGCATTGAAGTCAGTACCGACTTCACACATTTTCCCTTCTATTCATCTTCGTGAAAAACCCCTCTAGCATTTGGATTATACAAACTGAACTACTCAAATCTATAATTACAACTATTATGTTTTAAAATCCAATCAGATCTACTTTTTAGAAATGTTTTAATGTGTTAGTGTATATACTCCAAAGCTAAAACTTCAAGTAATTTTGAAACACTTGAAACTTGTAATAATATATTATTTATGCATGGCTTAAAAGTAGAAGAGAAATGATAGTGGCTTCTTCATGCGTTTCAAGGTTAAATAATGCCTTTAAAAGTTGATGATAATGGCTTCTCCATAAGTTTAAAGGTTGAAGTATGCCTTTAAAAGTTGATGTAGAGTGCATAGATTCAATTATTATTAACTACTAATTTTGAAACACTTGAAACTTATAATAATATATTATTTATGCATAGCTTAAAAGTAGAAGAGAAGTGATATTGGTTTCTCCGTGCTTTTAAAGGTTCAATAATGCCTTTAAAAGTTGGTGATAATGACTTCTCCATACTTTTAAAGGTTGAAGTGTGCCTTTTAAAAATTGATGTAGAGTGCATAGATTCAATTATTAGTAATTACTAATTTTGAAACACTTGAAACTTGTAATAATATATTATTTATGCATAGCTTAAAAGTAGAAGAAAGTGATAGTGGCTTCTCCATGCTTTTAAAGGTTGAATAATGCATTTAAAAGTTGATGATAATGGCTTCTCCATACTTTTAAAGGTTACCTTTAAAAGTATGTCTTTAAAAGTTGATGTAGAGTGCATAGATTCAATTATTAGTAACTACTAATAATGTCATAAATGTAAATTGAAATTTTCAAAACCTTTTTAAAATAAATTGATGAATAAAAGATGTAGCATTTAGTTCTATCCATAACACTTTTAAAGTATCATTGGAAAAAAAATACACTCGGAACTATGATAGAATTACAACAAATATGTTTTTAAAACTTTTAAACAAAAAATAGAAGCTATTTTATATCACCTAATTAATTCTATCCTTCACAATTAAAAAAAAAAAACTAATATTCTATATTTATTATTAAATAACTAATGTTGTTATATTAAAATTTGAAGTTTACTTAAAATTTGAATTTTTTTAGTAAAACAAAGGGCTTTTGAGAATAAACTATAATTTCATAGTCTTATATGTAACATTTACATTATATTAAGTTTTATACATTGGATAATTTTTAAATGTGAGATTCAAATACTTGTTAATGTGATTTTAATTTGAAATACATTGCTTTAAAATTTGAAGACAATGATGTCCCCTTTAGGTTTTGTAATTGATTGATACTTGCTTTAACATAGAAGTATAATTCACACCTTAGATGTAAGACTTTGCAATAAAAGAGAAGAGGGAAGTAAAAAAGAAAGACCATGAAAATTGTGTATGATTGCTATAGTTAAAATTTATAAGACATTTGGCTCAAACTAAATAAAATATGTACTTCAAATTGTGTGACTAACAACTTAATGAATGATAAGGTGTGAAAGTTAGAAGTTTCCAACTTTTGAACAGGTAGAGGGAAACTTGTCCACTATCAACTTGTAGAAAAGTGTGGACAAAATAATGATCTGTACCATTTGCATTAAAAATAGCATTCATAATCTCAACTGCGAAGATCAATCCATTAAAGATAAAGCTCCACAGCGAAGTAGTGACAATCATATGTTATTAGGTTAGGTATGCTTGGATTGAAACATTTTACATTTAAAGATAAAAATGATATTAATATATTCAATATGTCATAATCTCAACTCTGAAGATTTAAAGATAAAAATGATATTAATATATTCAATATGTCATAATCTCAACTCCGAAGATCAATCCATTAAAGATCAAGCTCAAGAGCGAAGTAGTGACAATCATATGTTACTAGGTTAAGTATGCTTGGATTGAAACATTTTATATTTAAAGATAAAAATGATATTGATATACAATTATTGAATAGTTATTATTTCTTTATAAATATAACTACAATATATCAATTATTAAATATAAAAAATATTATTTTTTATATTTAATAATTGTTTAAAAATTAATATATTAATTATATAAAATAATAATAATTATTATTATTATTATTTTATATAATTAATATATTAATTTTTAAACCATTATTAAATATAAAAAAATATTATTATTATTATTATAAATAGTCATGAAATCTACTTGTGAAGTTACAATTATGATATATAGTGGTATCACATATTCACATATAACATACACTAAGATTGTTATGTAGTCAAAAGGGGTTGGTTGAGACTAAGCTAGATAGAAGTTGAGAAGATGGTCTCCATATGCAAGATTGAGTGCTAGTGAAGATGTTGGAGATCCATAATGGACATTTTGATTTGGTTGAGCTCTACATTAATAAAGTGGGTTGAGGTTGATGGTGAGGCTAAGAATTTATCCTACACAATTGATGACTATCTGTTATACTTTCATTGCAAATAACCACCTTTGTCTTCTTTTCTATTTAATATTTTTATAGTATAATCTTGTTATATAATACTTGAGTTATGTTATGAAAATCGGGAGAAAGTCTTCTAAAATATTATGAAAATCATACATGGATATAATGAAATGTTGAAAACTAGATTAAAAACCCTAAATTGAGTCGTAATTCGAACTTGGACTATAAATGAATGCATCACAATCAATTTTAAACCTACACGATTACTAACATAGAGAGTCTAGATGTAAGTACATGATTATTTGTGATGAAGTCATCACAATAATCTTTCAGTTTTTTTTGCCTTGGATGGATATTTTTAAGAAACCTTGAACCAAACAAATCCATCCATTGACTTCTATGTCACCACATCAATTTCTTCAATTTTTAGTGACAACTTCCAGTGATGCTTAGGATTGATGAGCCCAAGATCAATTAAAGAATACTTTACTTTATCAACCCAATGTAAAATTTCAAAATGCCTACATTGTATGTGCACTCTCAGTGCTTTTAATTGTTAAGTTTAGCGGGATACTAACTATTATTTTAGAGGTTCTTCTATTGATTAAATTTTTCTATCCAACTTCTAGCAAATCCATGGAAACGAAGATGAATCATTGTGCAACAAAATATAATCTTGCATACCTTAATTTCTTGTGACTCATCCATAGAATCAACTAAGTATGAACTAATCTAAGTCATGTAGGTTAATCACTCTGCAACAAACTATGAGCTTGCATGCTTTGGTTTGTGGTGACTCATTCACGACATTAATTAACTACTAACTAACCTAGAAATTTAGAGACAATTTTTTTTCGAAACTAACCGAATGGATACTAACTTGTGGCTTCATAGAATTTCTCTAAAGGAATTAAAGATATTGAATTAGCCTAGGATTTATTGATCTATTATGTGGCTTCATAGAGTTAACTCGGTGAAATCAAGAGCAATTAAAGTAAACCTAAATCCTTCTGACCATTTTGTTGAAAGTAACAAATAATATTGAACGAAATGATTGAAAACAAATCACTACACTAATTGTGTTATTCAAACCAAGAAACAAAATTGCAGAAACCATAATGTCGAAAATAGGAAATAAGATGAATATTGAAAAAATCAATCGCACACTTGGAGAGTGTTCCCTGACTCTGCAACTCACTAGATGATCTCAAAAATCTAACTCAAGAACAAAGAACATTTAGTAACAAGGTGAGTGCAAGAAGTTCGTGGCCGAAAAAGTGGCAAGGGCATGATTAAGAACGCACACGCGCAGGAACGTGTGCAGATGCCTATACCTATAGGTTTGGATATGGTTGAACCTCCACGTAGATTTCCATGTAGTTTTAGTGGAAAAACCACGTGCATGGTCTTAAGAACGTGTGTGCAGTCTTAAGAGTGCATGCGTGGTCTTACTAATAAAAATGCTTCTCTCATTGGGCAAATATAATGGAGCTAGAGAGGAAGAATAAAGTGAGGAGGGGGGCACCATGTCCATCTATGTTACATTTTCCTCAATTTTAATCCAATTTAGTCATTCCAATTTAGTATTTTGCTCCCAATAATCTAAATTAAAAAAAAAAAATGTAATTTTTTTATTTTAAATAAAAAAGGAACCTAATTTACATGCCATGGCTTTTAAATTGTAGCATATATAATACAATGGAACCCCAAGACAATTTAAACCGCTCAAAACAAAACCAAGAAGATCAAAACCCCAACCCACCACCACCACACAATGTAAACACTGAAATTGATGAGGGTTTGGTTTTATTATGAACCATTGAGGAACAATTAAGGGAGACTAGCGAGCCTAGCAGAGTCTCCTTGGCCACTTCTTTGGACATCATTATGCATTCCATTGCAAGTGCCCAAGGGAAATTGACCTATATTTTTTATTATAGGGAACAAATGTATGAGTACTACAGCATTGGTTTGGACAGAAACCAAGTCAAAGAACTGGGAATTTGAAAGCAACGAATATTGTTTATTTTAGGGATCCTAGAAATGGATAAGAACTACCATTGACTAGGAAACACATCTCCATTCACTGGTACATACATCCTCGGATTAGTCAAAACTAGATGGATAGGTGGTACATGGTTTTTGATAAAACTCCTTGCAATAATAGGGAGATGGCCTTATATTTTTTGAGGAAATTATGGGCTAAGTTTATTATAGGTAAGCATGTCAACTACTTTGACATTGGTGACTTCCATGGTGTGGGTTGAGGGTCTGCACATGACCGAGAGCATGCCATGAGAAACCTTGAATTAGGTCCTCGTCCCCCCAGGTGAAGGCCTGACCCCCTACCCAACATCCTCCTATTGTAGAGAACTTGCAACAGGTATAGCTAGCCATCTCCCCATTGACTCGTAGCCTAGTGAACCACAATAGCTTTGTTACACTATCTCAATGGGAGGTGCCTGCCTGTGACATTGATAGATGAGTTGGAGCATCAACATGCACAAGAGAGTATAGTGAGGAGAGGGCAAATGGACATAGCAGCTATCCATGTGAACCTCACAAATGCTCGAGTTGCAGGCAAACATGTTATGGACCTATAGAGCCTAGTGGACAACATAGCTTCATGGAGGAGGTTAGTATCTTAACCCTCTCTATGTTCTTCATCGTTATATATTTATTTTGTATTTTGTGTATTTATATAGATATTTGATTGTATGTTGTTTTGCAATTGTTGCGTCCCAGCATCAGACCCTCTACGCCATTGGATGTATCAATGCCTAGCCCCACCATTGATGCAGTAGTAGAGGCAGCATGTTCATTGGGTGCACCGTACTCACAGGTATGTATCACATTTAATAGATTCAACATAGTCTTTTCTTCAGGTAATGTCGATGATGGCATTTCAATGAGTAATGGGCCATGTGGATCAGTGATAGGAGGATTTACAGGGAGGAAAGTGCCTTCTACAAAGGTTGTAATTGGTTCTTCTTCATGATGGTCACTTCTAAGAGCTACACTCCCAACTTTAGAATTCATTTCCTCATTAATAACTCCTTTGTTCGAAGGATTTCTTTAATATTCATAAATTTCAGGATCGAGACCTTGCATGTTGTGAGATCTTCCTAAGGCCAGCTACGAATTCTAAGATAAATACACCTCCTAACAAAAATCTATAGGAAACCAACCAAGCAATTAATAGATAAAGGATCTTCCGAAGATAGGATATCAAGCCGCCAGCGAAGAAGTGAGAAGAAATTACCCCGACCTCCACGTAACAACCCTTTTCGGTGCAAGAAACCCTCAATTTCACTTAGTCACCTTCCAATGGTATTGAAAGTGTGAAATGATGTATACCCCATGTACTATGGGAAACCCCCCACAGTCACCTTTGTAGATACCTAAGAAAAGTCACTAAGGTTACCAAATCGCAGTCATCCTCCGAGCGGGTACAATCGATAGTTGGGACCGAACGTATGGGAAAGATATCAAAGTCTGAAGCTCTTCAAGAGAACTGAAGACAAGTGGACTGGTAAGACTCCAAAGGACCCCAAACAGATTTGGGATTCATTAAGCACCGAGACCAAATGAAACCAGTGGTTTCTCAAAGAAAATCCCCAATATATGCTCTTTCCGCTACGATTGGTCAAGCTTTAGAGGGGTAATCTTCGTTGCTCTTCTGCATGTGACCTTGTGTTTAGCCCCTATTTTAGAGGGGGTTCACAGCTATGCTTATACGAAAATTGGATTTGTTCATTCTTTAGTGTTCTACAATCTGTTTACTCACTTTACTCATTCTTGGACGATTTACTCACTTTACCTAGTCCAAAGACCCTAATCTTGTGCTACTGTTGGTGTGCTAAAAACCAAAAATGTCTAGTGGATTTTATTAGCGTGTGGTTTATTTTAATGACTTTTTACTTAGAAGGTTCACGGAGATGAAAATAATGTTGTGTAAGACTCGACTCCAATCAAATGCAAAAGAATGAGATGCAAGTCTTTCTTTTCGATGAATTCTATTTATGGGAAGGAGAAGAGTCATATTCTTCTTAACACGAGCAAATACTCAAATTTTATGCAACTTTTCAATTTCTAGGAGCAAGATGATGCCAAACTACCAAGCAAATGTTTTTGAAATCCAAATGCACATGCAAAACTAGCTCTTTTCCAAACATGTACCAAAACTAATTTCCTAAGATTGTGAATAATGTCTTTGTTTGATTATGTATGCAATGAGATATGCAAAATTTTATGCTTCTTTACTTTCAAGTGAAATGAAAGAGATCAATGTTTGACACAATGAAATACGATGAAAAAAATAAATCAACAAAGAGCATTCAAAAAATTGATAAGAATTGAAAGAAGCTAACTGTGAGATAACTTGCTCAGTCAAGGACTCAAAAGATGTGAAGGAGAAAGAAGACAATCACTCTTGAAAATCCTAAAAAATGAGCAACAAGAATCTGTATTCAAGGCTATGTTGCAGTAAACAAGAGAGTCTTAATCATTCAAAAAGTGAGATGTTTGAACGAAGACAAAAAGGGATTAATATCAAACAACCTTTGCAAACTCTAGTTGATGAAAACTTCCACATAGTCAAGCAATCTGAAAACTTTACGAGACGAAGATCAGAGAATTGAAAGGTAGGATGAACCAAGGGATCTTTTTAACCTAAGGGAACCATATAATTTCACAACTAGGAGAAGTTTTCAAACTCAAAGAAGAAAATGAAATGAGTGATGAATGTTAATTTCTCAATCAAAACAAAGTCAAAGACAAACCAAAAGACTCTGGGCTAAAAGCCTCTTAACAACAGACTGAGCAAAACAAACAAGAACTTTATGAAACCACCTAAAAGGAGAGACTAGTGCCCCTATTACCAAAGGAACAAAGCACTATGGTTCTCCCTAGAAGATAAAAGGGGAGCGCCAGTCAGGCCAGTGGCTCTCTAGTAACCACTGCAGGAGAGTGTTGGTCCTGAAAGTGCTTGAAAAAGGCATAAAAAAGCTTAAAATCAATATAGACTTAGTCAATGACTATGTAAAATTCTTGATGAAGTTTAGGGAAGAGAAAATGACTCAGAATCAAGCATCAAACAAACAAGATCCAATCATAAACAAGGATTTTAGACAAATCAAAGGAAATACAAGTCAAAGTCCAGTCCCCAGTGGAGTCGCCATTTTTCTTATATGAGAAATATTACCCCGTAGATAGGTTAAGATCCCCTTTAAACTAATACCCCTTCTTTGGTCCAAAGACAAAAGTAAAAAAATGGTTGCTACTTTCCTTATAGATCTAGTTCATTACCAATTGAAGTGAGAAAGAGAAAGAGTGTGACGTACCTTGTTTCGATGTTTGTCCTCACTGCTCCAAGATTCAGGATTTATCTCCAATATCCTTAGCGTGAGTCGGGACCTGTGATGAACAACAAAGAAATCCTTTCTTCGACTCTATGTGATTAGATAAAACAAATCTATCTATACCCGATTTAACTTAAGCATAGACATTACATTGAACAATCATAATAAAAGGAATAGGCCAAGTTAATATTAATGGAAAGCCAAAAGAAGTAACTTACAAATCAAGTTGATGTCGCAAAAATCTTCTCTGAGCTCTCCTCTTCCAACCCCTTGCATGAAATTCTTGAGATCAAAATGTTGATGCTTCAATCGATTCTTTCTCCCAGGATCAAAGGTTTGACACCTAAAATGTTCCTCATTTTCACCATATAAATACCTTCAATTTATAGAATTGGGAGGCTCAAATACCATGGGATATTTAGGGAAGGGGTTGAGGATATGGCTTCATGAGTTGGGATTTGATCCTAAGATAGTGCCATAGGATAGTATTTGACCCAAAACCAACCTCATCTCTTTGGAGTTGTCCCTTAGGAAAAGGTAGGATTTGCCATATTTTCTTCTAACCAAAATGGCGCGACATTTGGAAAATTTGTTTTGACAACAGACTGAGCAAAATTTTCAATTCGGGATTCGTAATCAACAGAGTTACAAGACACCAGTAAGAAAGGTAATTTCTAATGTCACGAGTATAGAATTAAACTAGATTATGCATGCTGGAAACAAATCAAAATAGCAAACTGCAATGCACTTTGGTTGTCTTTCACAGAGAGGCTATCCACTCCATTATGGCACATGCAGGTATGACATGGAGTTGGTTTGACAGATCAACTCTGTTATTTAACCCAGAAAACTAACTATGCAATCCACACTTCTGAAAGGGAAACACATCATTCATCAAGACATAGCATGGGTAGTTCAATAGTCAATATACTGAGTATGATGTGGTTCACAATGTGTTGTTGTGGACTTCACTAGTTCTCCTTCAAATATGTCTGACCATTGCTGCCAACATTCATGTCTAAAAACCAAATTCATAAAAACAGAGCATATGCAAAAACAGATCAAGTAAAGATCTTTAAACGATTAGATAACGGAAATCCTAGTCTAAGTTGTACTGCTATCATCTAATAAAGTTAAAGCTTCAGCTGATTTAATGTTTACACTACTGAAAACAAATGCTAATGCTAATCTACGAAGATGTTGACCTTTGTTGGGCGGTGGGCCCTTGCTGCTTCAACAGGTCAGCTACTGAAGTCTACAGTAGGCTTGTCTTCAACCCACACATTACTCTCACTCAAATCTCAAAACACAACATCAAACTTTTGTTAACAACTCAACTCATATTCAATCATAGACAATCAAGACATGGAGATAAATGACGTTCTTCTATTAGTCTTCACTCAGAATATGTCCTGCAATATCATACACTATTTCACATGCTGGTAATATGCTAACTCTCCTACACTTCCACCATCCTTGCCATGGCTATTTAATAGTCTTAGTCGTGAAACACAAGGAGGTGAAATGATTTGCAAATCAGTCAAATGTTTAAATTTAATTATTCGGTTACATCTTTTAGCTTCATCCTCATGACACGAAGTGCATGAGGATGAGGCAATCAACAAATCTATTCTAACATAGCCTTTCTAAAGCAAATAAACATCCACCAATTGTCTTGGGCGATCTGGAGCTAAACTTGGTACATTCGGTTCTCTATATTGGTACCGGATCATGACAGGTAGATGGTACTGGATCACAACAGTGCGCAAATGGTGGTACTGGATCACGACAGTCCACGACCGTTGGTACCGGATCGCAACAGATGAGATTTTAGTACCGGATTCAAACAGTGGCAGTCTTGGTGCACAAGTACCAGATAGCTGAGCTGGTACAAGAAGGTTGGATATCTAGAGGTCAAAGATTATACATGGTAAATTGAAGCATTAGTACATAAAATATTTAATTCCTTAACTTCAATAAACCACAAAATGCATGAATTAACCATATTTTACCTTATGACCTTATCACTGGCTAATGTTAGCGTTCTTTTCATTCACCCAAGCTTTAGGTAGGCCAAAAAGGTATAGATGAAGAGTATAATAGGGTAATGGGGATGTCGATTTCAGGTCTCAGCAATGCTCCCCTTGAGTTAGAGACAGAGCATCAATGGTGCTCCATAAACAAGGAAAGGGGTGCCACCCTATGTAGTAGAATTCCCCTAACATGGAAAGGGGGTGCCACCCTATGTAGTGGAATTCCCCTAACATGGAAAGGGGGGCATCACCCTTCATAAATGCCCCAAAAATGGTCAATTTTCCAAGTAAAAGGCATGTTTCTGGCCTTGAAATGATGGGTTTCTTCCTCCAACATGACTTAGGGATCATGGAAAATTCTTTTCATGGTGTTAATGAATTGCGACATTTGGAAAATTTTATGCAACACTTAGTAAGGTGCATATGAGACTTGACAAAGTGCATGTGACACTTAGCAAGGTGCATACGACACTTTGTGACACTTAAGTGTGGCATTTTGAT
>JASDQU010209145.1:0-12386 GCA_032191745.1 Picea mariana
ATGCAATAACAACTAAATTCATGAGCATAGGGACATAGAAACAAAAAGAACAATAAGACCCATGTCACCAATGATGAGGTTGATATATTAGTGAAAGAATACACCAAGAAGAAAGGGGACTATGAGTCCCTTCTTCCTCCAAGGGAGGGCTCTTGGACCCCCACTAGCAAGCTCTTCTTACAACAAATAAAAATGGAAAATGATGAAAGAACTCTTTGCAAATCCACTCAAGGGGTGAGATGGATTTCCCAATGCAATGGTGCAAATATACTCTTGGAAAGGATGGAGTCCTCAAGAAAATAATGACAACATAACTTTGCTTTGAATTCCTTGAAAAATGAAGTGCATCCATGGCCTTTTTATAGCATTCCTTTGAGCTATTGTTCAACTAGTTTGTAGTGTGAAAAGAGGCTAATTAGGGCATTTTTAGGTCTTTGACCAGCCCTCCAGTTGAATCCAGTCTAGTTTTGAGTGTCAAATCGACTTGGGAGATGAACCATAAGTGGGTAGGAGGTCGACCACTCTCATAAATGCGTTGATTCTCAGGTGCGCGGCTTTTTGCGATAACAGTCAGGCATCATGCGCATGTGCGCGATTTCTGTGTTCCTGTTCCGCGCATGTGCGCGCGGGCCTAGTGTTTTCATAGCGCCCTTCAATTTTTCACTACTTTGTATATTTTTTGACCCTTTATGAATGCTTTGGTGTTAATTCAGGTCCATGGATGACTTCATCATTGTTTGACGATGCTAAGTTCTTGTAACCATGTGCGGACGAAATTTCAGTGATAACAACTTTAATATCAGATTTTTCAATTCCTGAGAATTTGGAACAAAAATTATACCTCTGTACAAAATAATTTCCTCCTCTTTTAACTCAAACTTCTCAATTTTCTACTACAAAATACCTTGTTGTAGTTTTGTCTTTATTTCCAAGTACTGTAGATATGATTTTGCAACCTCTAAAATTATTTCTTTCAACTCTGATGTGTACATGATAATGGTTGTAGCATACATCTCATGCACTCTTCAACTGAGTGCATCAACCACCTTGTTCTCCTCACCCTTGATGTGCTTTATATAAAAGTCATATTCATCGAAGAATTCTAACCACCTTATTTTCCTATCATTTAGAGTTGGATTCCCAAATAAATATTTCAGATTACTGTGATCTTTCCTCAACTCGAATATTTTTCCCATGAGGTAGTGCCTCCACATATTCAAGGCATGCACTATGGTTTCCAGCTCCAAATCATGAGTAGCATATTGTTTTTCATGCTCCTTTAATTTTCTTGATTCGTAGCACACCACATGTCCATTTTGACTAATAACTCTACCAAGTCCTTCTTTACATGCATCTGTGCATACATTGAAGTCCTCATTTGGATCCGCAATCCTCAATATTGGGGCACTAGTCAACAAATCCTTCAAGTGTTGGAAACTTCTTTCACAAATTGATTTGCACTCAAACTTCACACCCTTCTTTTGCAAGGAAGTGATTGGGTGTGCAATCTTTGAGAATCCTTCAATAAATATACTATATTAACTTGCAAGTCCCATAAATGATCTCACCTAAGAGACATTCCTTGGCATTGGCCACCCTTCAATGGATTTTATCTTCTCTGGGTCCACTGCTATCCCTTTATCTGAAATAATATGCCCCAAGTAATGTATCTTCCTCTAGTAGAATGAGCACTTGCTCAACTTTGAAAATAGTTGATGTTGTCTCAATATTTGTAGCACCGTACTCAAGTGTTGCTCATGTTTTTCTTCATATTTTGAGTATATAAGAATGTCATCCAAGAATACAATGAAAAACGTATCTAAGTAATCCTTGAAAATACCATTCATTAAACACATGAAGACAACTAGTGCATTTGATAACCCAAATGCCACCAGTGTGAACTTATAATGGCCATACCTTGTTCTAAAGGCAGTCTTCTTGATGTCCTCTTTCTTAATTCTTACCTAATGATAGCCTAACCTCAGATCAATCTTTAAGAATACTTTATCATATTTTAGATTATCAAAGAGATCATATATCCTTGGAAAAGGGTACTTGTTCTTCACAATTACCTTGCTCAACTTCCTGAAGTCGATGCAAAGCCTCAAGGTTCCATCCTTTTTCTTCACAAAATACTGGGGCACCCCAAGTTGACACATTTGGGAATATATACCCCTTCTTTAGAAGTTCCTCGAGTTGAATTTGGAACTCCTTCAATTCTAGTGTACTCATTCTATAAGGATTCATGGATACTAGGGTTGCTCCAGGCATCAGATTTATGGAGAATTCAATATCTCTCTTGGGTTGCAGCCACAATATTTATTTAAATACATATTTAAACTCTTTTAGGACTGCATAATATTCGATACTGGATACTTTATCCTTAGGGGCCTCCTCCATATGTGTTGCAAATACTTTACATCCTTTCCTGAAGTTTTTATTTAGTTGCAAGGCTTAAAATTTTATGATAGTTACTGCTCTTGGAATACCCTGAACTGTCCTCAAGTTCCCTTCTTCATCCAAGAAGGTAAAATCCTTATTACAATAGTCTATAAAAACATGATGTTGGTCAAACCAATCCATACTGATTAGGTTGTCATATGAGTCTAAATGTGTGATATTCAAATCTTTTGTTGTGCTTAATCCATTCATGTCTATTGGGCATGCCTTAACCATCTCATTAATCTTCCTTTTAGCTCCCGTAGCTAGCTACACCAACCAAGGTTTACCCAACTTTCTTCTTGGAAATTTAAATCTTTCCACCATCTTAGGATATAGATAACTATGACTATCTCTTGAATCAATTAAAATAGCAATGAGTTGGTTGTTGATCTTACCTTCCACTTCAATCATATGTGACTGAAACTCAACCTGCTTGTTATCTAGAGTTGCATATATCCTAGGTACATTTATGCTTATGTCCTCCACTATTTCATCTTGTTGTACCTTGTGAACAATCCTCACTTTTTCACCTTTGTGAGGGAAATCTTTGTACATATGATCTCCCCCAAAACCCCAACATTGAAGGTTTCCTTGGTATTTGCCCCATTGTCTCAGCCATATTGGGTTCCTTAGGAGTTGGTTGTCCTTGAGAATTATTTAGGAAGAATAGTGGCTTTTCCCCCTTCCTCCTTTGCTCCATTCTGCTCATCTTCTTGTCTTCCCATGCCTTTTGCAAAGTTGTTCTTCCTCTATATTGATCATAAATGAATTTATCTCTCCTTATAGTTTCTTCCACTGTCTTGGGATCATCATATTGTATCTTGTCGTTGATAAATGATGGCAGCCCACTTAGGTACCTTTGACTCCTAACTTGTTCATCCTTGATGAATTAAACATATTTTAGCAGCTCTAACAACCTCGTTTCATACTCTTCTATGGCCATACTCCCAAGATTGAGTTCAAATAATTCCTTCATATTATTATAATAATATATTTTGGTTAAGTACTTCTTTTGAAAATACCTTTTGAATTCTCTCCAAGTAACCTTTTTCTCATCAATGTGTTTCACTTGCAAAAATTGATCCCACCACATTGATGATTTTCCTTTGATTTGATATATGGTCTTTCTTCTTCCTATGAAGAGTAATTATGCAATTAAACATACTTTGTCATGCCCAATAGTCAAGCCTCAGTATATTCATCCTTCTTGTGTTCACCATCAAATGTAGATGGTTTGATTTTATTCATTTCTCCATGTAGCTCATCCACTCCAAATTTCTTATTATGCTTCCTAACAGCGGATGGAATTGAACTATTGTGTGTTCTCCTAGTTGAATGCCTTGGGGAGTGATGGTGATGCCTACCAACACTTCTGGTTCTTCTCCTCTTATCATGACACCGGAGACTCCCTGATTTTCTTGACTCAGACTCCTTATCCATATTATTCTCTATTTTTTCCAAGCTCTACATTAACTTGATGTTAAAGCCTTCTTTTCGCTCCTTGGATTTCACAAGATTCTCATTATCATCTTTATAAATTTGGACATCCTTTTGAAAACTTTTTATGGTCTCCACCAAGTTCATGCTCTCTTCCTTTTCGTCTTATCCATGCCCATTGGATTATGTTACTACAACATCCACGACCATACCAAACATTTTTCCTTCATCTTCATAATTGTAAGTTCCTTGGGCATCATCCATGTCTTGGTTTAGTGATCTTCCTTCTAAATTCTGCTTAAGTTGAATTATGTTCTTGGTTCTGCAAAATGTGTATGCAACAAGGTTTGTAAGGATACAATAATTTATCAAATCCATCATTTTATACAACATTTAGTTATTTGTAATTTTATCAAAGCTAATTTATTTATGATTTCTTGTGAATTCTTAATATATATGGACTCTGCTCAGAGCTATTGAGTGAATACATGGACTCTGTTGTCCACAAATACTCATGACTAATTCTTGTGTCCCCCTTCAAGAGTTTGAGAAGAAAGAATATTAATGGCATTTCAGGGAAGAAAATTATGTTAGCTTGAGCATCATAGCTTCGAGGTTCAACCATCGTCTGATTATCTGCGAATTAGATTTTTACCATTAAATTTATTTCACCGTGGGTCTAAGGTCTTCATTTCTTCCCTTCAAACTTTCATGGCCTCCAAAATACACTCTCTCATTCCATCACCCTTAACTTGATCACATTCTTAGAAACTTTATTATATTCATGGGATCACGGGTGGAAGACTCGCAGACTCATACCCTATGTTTATACCCTCCATGAACCCACCACCACAACTTAAGTTCTTTTTCCTTCACGAACTCACAGAATCTCAGACTCGTAATATTGTAACCTTCCTTTCATAATTCTATCCAAGAAGTCTCAACAGTTAAACATTTTTCCATCTACTCGGACTTGTGATAGCTTCACACTTAGAAATATTCCAAGCTCTTACCATTGCTTCATGGGACTGACACTTGTCCTGCCACATGGCTCCACACCACCTACCAAAATTCATCCCTCTAACATGTACCTACCATTGTGGCAGTACACATCTTTCTTCTACCATGTCAGTTGACACGTGGCCTCCACGTCATGTCGACATCATCGTACAGAAAAATACCTAATTTTTTCATATTTTACTTATGTTTGAAATTTACAAAGAGGCTCAATTATTCACATTAACTATGAAATTTCTCTCAATTTTACTGTAGTAATTTAATAAAATAAATTGCAGACACACTCCACAATTAATTCTCTGTGAACTTCTACTTCAACGTTATTCTAACTCGGCCCATCCAGGTTCAGTGTTGAAAAATGGGCTCTGATACCACTTTGTAACATTTCCAACCACCCAGGTTGGGCCATGCCACACATAACCCTCCCTTTTTTATAGCTTTGATACCACTTTGTAATGTCCCCATTATCAATAACTCAACACAATTGCTCTGATACCACATTGTAGCATTCCCATCTACCTGTTGGGCTATTCCACTTAAAATTTTGATCTCCAATACTAATTTAAATCATAAGAATACTCTGAAAATGAAAAAAATCATACAAAATAATAATAGAAAATATGCATGAAACATGCGCAGGAAAACCCATGAAAACAAATGCATAAATATTAACGCAACGCCTGAGTTAACACATAATTAAATTACTGAAATATTTTGCATATGAATAGAGTTGAGAAAAATAACAATAATAATCTATAAACACCATTATCACAGATATTACATAGCATAGACACATAATTATACATATAGTAAATAAAATAAGCACATGAAAGACACTTATCTCATGAAATAAACACCAACTACATGCAGACCTTCCACGTTCTTCCCAGCCTTAGACCACACTAATTATAAACTCTCGGTAGTGGGTCACCCCCAAGCTGGTGATAAATTCCACCTGAGTAAATGATTTCTAACTAAGCTAAGGTCTCTTTGACAGTATACAACTCAGACATTGGTGCCAACTCAAACTAAAAACCTACAGTCGCTCATTCCCCACATGCATGTACCACCCATGAAGTGTGCCCCTTCTCTGCTCAATAGTCCTTCTACTACCCCACTTCCCTTTTGGGGCTTCAACAACAAGCCATAAAGGAAGTATCAGATTCTTGTATCTATAGTTTGGCACCTTGGGAAATCAATTCTCAACAATTCTCTCACCTAGAGAGAATGTTCATGTGCCTAGCAACTCGCTTCTTCAGTGTCCTATGGGCCCGGCAACCTGCTTCTTAATTACCCTATGGGCCTGACAACCCGCCTCTTCAGTCTAGCTCCAGAACTAACCAAAGTCTTGATACAGGTACATATACGGGTGTTTGTAGCATGAATGTATAGATGACATTCCCATGGAGGTAGTGAGGTGTGAATGATAATGGGAAGATTCCACCAAAGGAGCTAAATTTCCCAAATTATATTTCCATGTTCACACTTGACACCTATTATATTGGGAATTAGCTTGGTTCCACATGGATTCCCTCACAAGGTGATAGGTTCCTCAACATAAGGACTTAGGACATATTTAAATATCCACACTTTATACTTTATACATTTTTGGGAATATCAATAAAATATTACTTTGGATTTAAGCCCCTTAGCTTAGCCCCTTTTCCCATTCCAGTGGAGTTTATCCCCCCATACTCTTTTACATGGTTGGTCCGCAACAATGATGTGTTTTCATTAAAATTGATTGTGATTACATTTTACAAAAATAGGTTGTTGGCCTTTCAGCGTATGGTTCACAAACCCAATAACCATATAGGAAATATAGACTCAAAATACATTCATACAAAGACATTTAGGCCCCAAAGTATCATGGTAATCATCCTTTATGTACAATTACATTTATATTTACAATGGGGCTCAACCTAGGGGTATTACAATATAGTTTCACCTTGTGGAACCATCTACAAACCCTCCTGAGTTGAGTTCTTTTAATGATAGAGTTTGCATAGAAGAGGGTAAGGTCACCCAACAAAAGATAATTTTGGATTCTCTACCCTCGAGCGAGCACCAAGCTACGATGATATCCATCATGTCCAAATATAAGTAGATTGTTGTTTCTCGGGTTGAGCAACAAACCATTTTAGAGCTAGCAGTAATGCGACCTATAAGGCCCTAATATTTTATACTTAGTTGACATATGTGCAGGTCATTGCCTCTCCTTTGATCAAGAAGATGGAGATAGTGGACCCGAAAAATCCTCAGGTTACAACAAATGATGCAGATCAGGTTGTTCAACTCACCTAGGAACTTCATGAAACCCTCAATGAGTCTGACAACAAATTCAAGGAGTTCTTTAAAGAGCTCATGAAGATGGTTCCTTCTGTCACATCAGTCATTCCATGAGGAAAATGGTTCGAGGATGAGCCAAATAATAGTGTTGGGGGCATGTTGGTACCCAAGGTTTTTGGTAAATATCGCGTGTACGCACAAACAACGTTGTGTTCACATTTCAATTTTTGCATGCACTCTAGGAGTTTCACAATGAGTGATATTAGGCATGCATTCCAGTTCAAGTTTTTTCAATGCGTGTCAGTTTGAGTTTTTCCAATGCACGTCAATCTGGGTTTTTCAAATGCGCGTTGATTTGTGTTTTGTGATGCATTCCATAAATTAAGAAGACATTGAATGCATGTCAAAATCAAGAAACAAATATTTGGGAAATATTCTTGAATGATTAATTCAGGCAACACAAGAGATCGTGGAGTAGTAAGGAAATGAGTTGGTGAGGTAGTTAAGGCTGCCATGACTCCAAAGAGGCTATGTGGACTATATGTGGGTGACAAAAGCATGTGGGACTGGCATCTAATAGAAGGAGTGAAACAAAACTGAAAATGATAGATCCATATCATATAAGAAGATAAAAGGGAGCTATGATGACAGAAAAAGAGTTACTTAGATGGTTGGCTAGTGATTGGTTGTTGTTATTGTTAATGCCCTTGAGATCACTTTGAGCCCATGTTTTGTAATGTATATGGTTGTGAGTTTGGTTTTATAATATCTACAAAGTTTGAGATAAAGTGCATGACATTGTGTAATGTGATACTAGGAAAATATATGAGAGCACAGGGCATTGTTGTTGTCAATTGATGAGTTTCTTAATGTATGTTTGTAACTAGTTGATGAAGATAATAAAAGTTGAAATTATTCCTATTCTATGATGTGTTGATCGTGTGTCAATTGAATGTATGTGTTGTTGTTACATGTTATTATTTTTTAATCATAATGCAATGGAATGTGTGAATGCCAACCCGAATGGATTCTTGTGTAATCACTCCTTCATCATCGACACAAGACCATATGGTCTATGTAATTCTCAAGGCCTCTTGAGTGATACCTTCTTCAGTCTTTGGTTGAGTATTAATATGTTGATGCCTTAGGGTTTTTGTTAGTCAACTCTGGATGAACCCTAGGTATTCCATTAAGAAGGACAGATGCAAGCATAGAAAACCCAATAGGTTTCAAAAAACTGTGTAGATGAGGAATGGTCAACATGTCTGGAATTATTGCAGATAGTCAATGCCACCATGTTTGAAAAGTGGTTGTCTATTTCTGCCTAACCTGCAATTTTTTGGTCGATTGATCAAGTGCTATCATATTTCAAACAAATGGAAGTAAAATGTGAGGCTAAGGTCAAGGGATTACATCAATATAATGGGGACACGTGTAGAATTTTCTGGTTGGTGAAATCAAGGTGTTTGATAAACTGGTATCTATGATTCGAAAAATAGAAAAGTATGTGTAGTGTTTTAGGTATGAAAATGAGAGTTTGAGTCTACCCATGGACCAACAGATTTTCCCATGTCAATGACTATGCGAAGAATTGTTTGAGCAATAGGACTACTATGATGTCGAACATGTATTGTCCAAATCTTAGAGATCATTTTAATCTTAATGACATGCAAGCTTTTAAATATTTTGTGTTTTTTAAGTTGGTATTTTATTATGAATAAAGGGATTGATCTCTAGTCAAAGACTTTTTGGCTCTAGAGCATGTGGGACTGACAATTAAAGGAGGGAGTGCAACAACACTGAAAATGATAGAGCCATAGTAGAGAAGAATATAAAAGGGAGCTATGACGAAAAAAAAAAAAAATACTTAGATGGTTGTCTAGTGATTGGTTGTTGTTGTTGTCAATGTCCTTGAGCTCGCTATGAGCCCATGTTTTGTAATGTATCTGGTTGTGAGTTTTGTTCTATAATATCTACATATTATAAGAGAAATTGCATGGAACTATGTAATGTGATATTGGGAACATATATGAGAGTGTAGGGTGTTGTTGATGTCAATTTTCGAGCTGCTTAATGTATGTTTGTAACTAGTTGAATGCAAATAATAAAAGTTGCAATTATTCCTATTCTATGATGTGTTGATCGTGTGTCAATTGAGTGTATGTGTTGGTGTTACATGTTATTAGTTGTTAACCATAATTCAATGGAATGTATGAATTCCAACCCGAATGGATTCATGAGTAATCAATCCTTCATCATCGACACAAGACCATATGGTCTCTGTGATTCTCATGGCCTCTTGAGTGATACCTTCTTCAGTCTTTGGTCGAGGATTAATATGTTGATGCCTTAGGGTTTTTGTTGGTCAACTCTGGACAAACCCTAGGTATTCCATTAAGAATTACAGATGCAAGCACAGAAAACCCAATAGGTTCCAAAAAACTGTACAGATGGGGAATGGTCAACATGTCTAGAATTATTGCAGATAGTTAATGCCACCATGTTTGAAAAGTGGTTGCCTAGTTCCGGCTAACTTGCATTTTTTTGGTCGATTGATCAAGTGCTATTAGATTTCAAACAAATGGAAGTAAAATGTGAGGCTAAGGTCAAGGGATTACATCAATATAATGGGGACATGTGTAGAATTTCCTGGTTGGTGAAATCAAGGTGTTTGATAAACTGGTATCTATGATTCGAAAAATAGAAAATTATGTGTAGCGTTTTAGGCATGAAAATGAGAGTTTGAGTCTACCCATGGACCAAAACATTTTCCCACATCAATGACGATGTGAATAATTGTTTGAGTAGTGGGCCTACTATGATGTTGAACATGTATTGGCTAAATCTTTGAGATCATTGTAATCTTAATGACATGCAAGCTTTCAAAGATTTTGTGTTTTTTAAGTTGGTAGTTTATTATGAATAGAGGGATTGATCTCTAGTCAAGGAATTTTTGGCTCTAGAGCGATTTCAAAAGGATTATAGCCGAAAACTATTTCAAAGATAAATTTAAAAACTCTTTTAGTCATTAAGTGATTATAAGCATTTTTATGATTTTTTAGTTAAACATGAGTCTAATTACTTCATAATGATGAGGTAAGTTTAATGGTTAAGATTTTAGTTCACCTCATAATGTTGAGGTAAGTTTACAGGTTGAAATTTTAGTTCCAATAAATGAAAGAAATATTGTTATCCATATCAATACCATTTTGGAAACATCTTTCTCCATAGTTTATGAAATGTACATATATTCAAATTTAAGCATACAAATACCTCCAACTCTTTGTTATTTAATTTTTTTAATATTTTCTATGGTTAATTATTAATATCATAATAATATCCCAGCACATTAAATGTACATCCATACAATTAACTAAAGAACAAGTATGGAGCTTTTTCCTTGAATGGACTTGTTACACCTAAACCAATATGATTTTTAATCTCTTACACCATAGAAATTGATTTTCTACTCAGATGTTTGATTTACCTTGCTTATAAGCTCTTTAAGCGTAATAGTGTGCCTGTATAGATCCTACCTCTCCCTAACTTGATATACATGAGAACTAACTTCATATAAATGACACAATAATAACATTAAAACATTAACGTTATAATAATTTAAAAATAATAAAATGGGGTTAAGGATATCATTTAATAATTTAATAGATAATAAAAATAGAAGGAATTCTTTTAAAACTATTTTTTTTTGTAATGGAAGTGTTTAAGATAGACATATTTCTAAGAATTTTTTGAAATTTTTTGAGTACTTTTTTGCATTTATATTTAGTGTAAACTTTGTATTTAGTGTAAACTTGTTGATGTTGATTATAGTTCTTAAATTGATAAGGGCATTATTAAAAAATATAACAAAAGTAATCAACTCAGGGAATCGACCTTGAGATTTCTTATATAAAACTCAAAGCACTTAATCACTTGAATTAACCCATTAAAATAGCTTTTTTTAAATAATATTTAGATGATTAAAAAAAAATTCAAGGAAAATATTGTAGTATCGCCCTCTTTCATACAATATTTAAATGCAAGATGGTTAAACTCATAACCATAATAACATCTAGTAACTCCAAATAACTTAATCATATTTAATCGTATATCTTTCTTGTCAACAATATAAATTGAATAAATAGTTTAACCAATTAAATTAACCTTTAAAACTTAATCAATTAAATATATAAGAAAAATAATTTTATTCACCAAACACTCAATTTTAATCTTAAATCAAAGAAACAAAAATATATACAAAATGAAAGAGGACTATAATCTATAAAGTTAAAAATTAGAAAAAGAAAGCATATAGAACAAAACCAAGGGGTAACCCACATATGTGAGTTTTGTTTTTTTTCTATGGTTTTGGGAGAGGAAATGACTATGAAGGATTAGCTCTCGTAACGGGGAACGAAGTAGTTTTGCAAAAACAACACTTATATAAGAGGAGAAAGGATGTAAGGCTAAGCATTGTCACTTAAATCTTAAATTTTGACAACCCCTTGTAAGGTTAAGCATTGTCACTTAAATCTTAAATTTTGACAACCCCTTTAATAAGAACACTTATCTACATCTCTTTGAGTTGGTAAGAGGAATTTTGATTCTTGAGTTTCAATTAATGTATTTATTTTTATATTTATTTGATTTTAAAAAATGAATAAGTCACGATGAGTAATGATTTGTTGTTGATATTTTGAAATTGAAATATAAAAATATAAGAATAATTATATAAAAAAAAAAAATAATGAGTATAGTGTTCACTTGAAATGTTGGACGTTTCAAAAACTCTTTACACAGTTTATTCTCGGAATTATCAACAAAATTACGAGGAACTATGAAAATCTACTTACTTTAATAAAAAAAATTATTTTATATGTTTTAAAGGTTAGTTTAATTGGTAAATGCTTTTGTAAGAAAATTTTAGAAGATTTTAGAATCAAATATCCTTAAGTCCCTTTAGGTTGTTTGCGATGGGCATAAGGTTGGATCAGGCACACTCACTTTCATGGACATCTGGAAAGGCTCCAACATGAATTGTTGAAGGACTTGTGCATGTTTAGAATCACCTTGGGAGTTATGCTTGATTTCCTCATAAAGGGAGATAAGTTAGAAAACTATTATAGACTATAGGTATATGATGCAACCTATTCAAGACTCTGATCCAGATTATTTAAGAAAGAAATGAAGGTGGAAATATA
>JASDQU010209145.1:12456-28047 GCA_032191745.1 Picea mariana
TATATTGCTTGAAACATAGAGATACAATAATGCACAATTTTTATTAATGAAAGAAATGTGCAGAAACTATAAAATTACAGAGTAAATGAAATCGCTAGAATGGTGGCATCTTATCTCTGAGATGTGATGGCTATGCTCATTCACAAGAAGAAGATGATGTTTACAATGAGGCTAATGAGGCTATAGAGGCCTTTTTAACATAAAGAAAATCCAAAACCCTAAACATGAAAGATGAAACGCCAAAAGTCATGTGGGCCCCGATGGGGTAAGTTGGTACGTCAACTTCCCAAGGGTGTAACTTTTGCATACGATCTTCGTTTGGGGCGCATGATGGCTCGTTTGAAAGGTCTATCCAAAGAATACAAATTTTACCATCACACTCTCGCTAAAGCTGACATTGTGAGTGTGGAGAGCCCAAAAAACGTTGTTTAGGGCCTCAAAACGACCCCGAAAGTTTGGGACTTGAAACATTGTAGAAAATCTAC
Organism: Picea mariana; assembly: GCA_032191745.1. Lineage (NCBI taxonomy): Eukaryota > Viridiplantae > Streptophyta > Pinopsida > Pinales > Pinaceae > Picea > Picea mariana. The sequence continues at coordinate 12,942 of JASDQU010209145.1, forward strand.
TAGGGTGGAAACCCTTGTTTTGAGCCAGTGGAATAGGTGGGTGGTCATCAATTTTTGCATGGATCAATCCTCCCCCCTTAGGAAGAAATGTTATCCATTGCGTGAAGTCCTCGGGGAATCTTTTGTTGAATCTGAACCTTGGTGAGTTGTTTGCCTTGCTGAAGAAGTTTTCATGCTTAGGTCGTTGAAGGTTGTTATAGAATTTTTGTTGGATGGGTTGGATCTATTTATCCGATATGGATGCATGATATGCCAGAGTGTGGGATGAATTTTTCAGTGAAGATGAAGCATGGAGAATACGAAGGGATTTATCATAACTTGGTTTGATTGTGAAAAGTGGAGGCACCACTGTAGGTGCAGTAGGAATATCTTGGTGCTCTTATACAATCTTGTTGATATGCTTCTACTGGATAGAAGGGTATTTGGCCAAGGCTGCAGTGGTTGTAGTGTCCTTATCTTATGACTAGGTTATGAAGAGGCTAAAATTTGCGGTATGAGAGATTACTTTGCGACATTATTTTTTTGATACAGTGGTCAGAACTACCTCTTGTATCATGTAGGGATAACCCCGCAGAGTAACAATGAATCTACGAGGTTGAGACTCATAAACAACATGATCCTTCAACATATATGGTTGGCCTAACATCACATCACATGCTTCCAGTGGGGAAACATCACACAGTACCCCATCCTTGAAGGGATTGATGTCATATGACAGGTGACACTCTTGGCTGACATGAAGATCTCATCCCTGGTAGAGCCATCTGATGTTGTATGGTTGTGGGTGTGGTGTTTTCAGCAAATCCAACTGCTTGACTTTTCCAAGATGAGATTCTTACGGCTTCCATTATCAAAAATAAAATGCAGCGGGTTCCCGTTCACCCACATTTGTGAATGGAAAAGATGCTCCCCCTCCTTAGGATCCCCTGGTTCTTCTAGTCGGATTGTTTCGGTCGCAACAATAGCAATGGGTTTTGCATCAATTATCTGTCTCATTTTATTATTCTCTGAATTGGAGTCTAAGTCAGGGTTTGGCTCTGTTTCTTTGAGCTCGACCACCAATTATTGTTTCGAGCAAGATTCATCGATGTCGTGCCAAGGGATTTTGTGGAATTCACACCACTTCCCAATGTCCTTCTTTGTATTCTTGTTGCTCTTATTTTCCTATAGCATGGACTAGTTGTCTTGAGGTTGAATGTTTTGTGATTTAGGGTTGCCTTTATCATACTTTGGTTGTTGCAGATTCGCAGACCCAAATTCCCGATGTTTTTGTTTCTTAAATTTCTGCTCGATTTTGAAAGCATATCTATAAGTGACTCCTAATGATGAGATGTACATAAACTCCATTTCGGTTTGGATGTATCTATGCAGAGACCCGTGATATTTCAAAACTAGATGTCACTCAGAGTCTTTGATACCCATCTTGGTGCACAAGGTATGGAAGGTATTTATGAACTCTGACACTAGTTGGTCCCACTTTTTATGCAGTGTGATCCATCTCATGTACTGGTCATCATAGTTTCCCATAGGGTAATATAGCTCCTTGATCGCATCCATAAAAAAAATCCCAAGTGGGCTCGGACCCAATTATTCTAAAGAATCTGCATCGATCTGACCTTCGAATACAAGAATATCAAAATTAACTTGTACCTTGAATGGGGTAACGTATCCAAAGAGACTATTTGACAAAGACATGCATGTTATTATCGACAATCGTTAAAGGATTTGGGAAAAATTATCCAACATCTTGTTCCTCTGTTGTGCAAGGGTTTTCGTGAGCAACAAATTGCTGGGATATTTTCCTCCCTCATCTCTCTTTTCTTCCACCTTGGGAAGCTACTTGGGATGGAGAGATTGGTTTTCCTCTAGAGAAACTAGCTCTAGACCCAACTCTCTATACCCTGACCTTGTCAGGGATATGCACTAAGAAACGAAAAGGAGTAGCTTTCTCTAATACCACTGATTCAGATTATTTTGAGAAGGAAATGAAGGCAAAAATAGAATAAGTAAATACATAAATATATTTCCCGAAACACAAAGATACAATAATGCACAATTTTTATTATTGAAAGAAATGTACAAAAACTGTAAAATTACAGAGTGAATGAACTTGCTAGAATGGTGGCAACTTATCTCTGAGAAGAGATGTGATGGATACACTCATTTGAAAGAAGAAGATGATGTTTACAATGAGGCTCTAGAGGCCTTTTTGACATAAATAAAATCCAAAACCCTAACCCCGGAAAATGAAACGCCAAAAGTCATGTAGACCCTAATGGGGTAAGCTGGTACGTCAACTTCCAAGGGCATAACTTTTGTATACGATCTTTGTTTGGGGACAACGATAGCTCATTTGAAAGGTATATCCAAGGACTACAAATTTTTCAATCAAAATTTGGATAGAGAATACAATTTGACTGTGGTGGGCCCAAAAAATGTTGTTTATGGCCTCAAAATGGACCCAGAGATTTGGGACTCGAAACATTGTAGAAAAACTGCTGTAACAACCCTTCTTAAATAGATGTATAGGATTATTAATTGTAATTAATTTAATAATATAACTATCCTAAAAGTTAGCTAAAAAATAATTATTTCTTAAATAACTTTAACTAATTAATTATTATTAATTACTTGTTCATGATTGTCACGGATTAATTAATTATTAATTAACTCATTAATTAATTAAGTAAAGAAATAAAAGGGGGTTAATAAATTATATTGTAAATTAAATCTTACGTATTCGGGAAGGGATAGGACATTAAATATAGGATAAAGTAATAAATAAATGGATAAGGACACATGAATAATAAGATAAAGCATTAATAATCGGATAGGGTAATGAATGTGGAGATAAGGTAATAAATGAGGAGGAAGGGTGGTGAAGGAGGATATGAGGGGGAAGGTTTACGGAGGAGAGGGGGAATTTCTACAGATTATTTTCTTTGGGGGGCTCTTTTGCATTTGCAGAGAGGAGAGTTGAGTTCTGGAGTCGGAAGCTTTAGTACAAGGGCACCGGTTTGCTGGAGGTTTTGGGCACGGGGGCCAGGATATCCATATGATATCCTGGAGCTAGGTAGTTTTCCTAGTTGGCAGGGAGGATAGTAGGTTTGGGCAGTGTTGGTCAGTGCATCAGGCAGCAGGAAGGCAACAGCAAGGCAACAAGGCGAATTAGCATCAGACCCAGGTAATTTAAATTATGTATTTGTTTTATTTGCTATAAAATTTTATTATTTGTTGATAAATTTATATGCGAATGTGCTCAAAATAAGGAATATTTGAATTTTTACTATTTTGCTCAATTAAAAGAAATTACTGAATTTTATGAAATTAGTATTGTTACAATTCATGTAATTATTTGACGTAAAATCTATTCGGCCCCTACAACTGCCAAGGTGGAAACCCCTATTTTGAGCCATTGGAATAGGTGGGTGGCCACAAATATCCTCCTAGATCAATCTTCCCCCTTAGGAAACAATGGTATCTATTGCGTGAAGTTCACGTGGAATATTTTGCTAAATCAGAACCTTGGTGAGTTGCTTGCTTTGCTGAAGAAGTTGTCATGTTTATCTTGTTGAAGGTTGTTATGAACCTGTTGTTCGAGGGGTTGGATATGTTTAGCCAATCTGGTTGCATGATCTTTCAGAGTGTGGTATGAATCTGTCGATGAAGATGCAATATGAAGAACATGAAGGTATTTATCATAACTTGGTTTGATTGGGCAGTGTGGAGGAACCTCTATAGGTGTAGTAGGAATATCTGGGTGGTATTCTATAATCTTCTTCATATTCTTTTGTTGGATAGAAGGGTCTTGGCCCGAGGTTGCAATGGTTGCAATGTCCTTCTCTTCTGACCAGGTTGTGAAGAGGCTAAACTTTTATGTATGAGAGATTACTTTGCGACACTATTTTTTTGGTACTATAGTCAGAACTACCTCTAGTATCTTGTAGGGATGACCCCCCAGAGAAATAACGATGCCACAGGGTCAAGATTCATAAAAAACATGATGCCTCCACATATATGTTTTTCCTAACATAAAATCACATACTTCAAGAGGGGAAACATCACACGGTACCTCATCCTTGAAGATCTCTTCCCTGGTGGAGCCATTCGATGTTGTATGGTTGTAGGTGTGGTGTTGTCGAAAAATCCAAATGCTTGATGACCTCTGCTAATATGGGGTTCTTATGGATTATTCTATCATCAATAAAATGCAATGGGGTCCCCTTCACCCAAATTTTTGAATGGAAAAGGCGCTCCCCCTCCTCAGGATACTCTGGTTCTTATGGTTGGATTGTTGCGGTCGTGACGGCAACAATGGTTTCTGCATCAATTATATATATCCTTGTATTATTTTTTGAATCAGATTCTAAGTCGGGGCTCGAAACTGTTTCTTTAAGCTCAGCCACCAATGATTGTTTCTAGCGACACTCATCGGTGTTGTGCCAAGGGATTTTGTGAAAGTCGCACCACTTCCCAATGTCCTTCTTCATATTCTTGTTTCTCTTATTTTGTTTTGGCTTGGATTGGATGTCTTGAGGTTGTCTGTTATGTGAGTTAAAGATTCATTTACCATACTTTGGTTGTTGTGGATTTGCAGACCCAAATTCCATCTTGTTCTATTGCTTAAACTTCTACTCAAATTTGACAACATATCTATAAGTGGATCCCAGTGATTAGATGTCCAGAAACTCCATTTCGGTTTGGACATATCTCTGATACCATGCTTGGTGCACAAGGTATGGAAGGTATTTGTGAACTTCGGCAATGTTTGGTCCCACTTTTGATGCAACATTGTCCATCTCATGTACTGGTAATCATAGTTTCCCATAGGGTAATATTGCTCCTTGACTACATCCATAAAAAATCCCAAGTGGGATCGGACAAAATATTCATAACTTCTCTGTGGAATTTTTATCCCAATAGGTTTCCCACCATTGTTTGACATGGGGAAGAGACTTAAGAAGTGAAAAGGTGATATTTTCTTTGTTGGAAAAATTGTGAACAAAGAAATAAACTTCTGGAAAATTTAACCATTTTTCCAAAGCATCTGCATCGATATGACCTTTGAATACAGGAATATAAAAATTAACGTGTACCTTGAATGGGGTACTGTCTCCAAATCGACTACTTGATGAAGGCGCACCTATTATTTTCAACAATCATTGAAGGGTTAGGAAAACATTATCCAACATCGCGTTCCTCTGTCGCACGAGGGATTTTGCGAGAAACAACTTGATGGGATATTCTCCTCCCTCATCTCTCTTCTCTTCCGCCATGGGAGGTCACTTGGGTTGGAAAGAGAAGTTGTACTCAATAGAAACTAGCTCAAGACCCAATTCTCTATACCTTGACCTCGTTGGTGACATGCACTAAGAAACTAAAAGGAGTAGTCTCCTCTGATACCACTGATTTGGATTATTTTGAGAACAAAATGAAGGCAGGAATATAATAAGTAAATACACATATATATTTCCCGAAACACAGAGATACACAATTTTTATTAATGAAAGAAATGTACATAAATTGTAAAATTAGAGAGTAAATGAACTTGCTAGAATGGTCTTATCTTATCTCTAATAAGAGATGTGATGGCTATGCTCATTTTCAAGAAGAATACGATGTTTAAAATGAGGCTCTAGAAGCCTTTTTAACATAAATAAAATAAAAAACTCTAACCTTGGAAGATCAAACACCAAAATTCATGTGGGCCTTGATGGGGTTAATTGGTATGTCAACTTCCCAAGGGAGTAACTTTGGCTAAATCCTACAGTATAAATTTGGTGGGCGCAAAAACCATTGTTTAGTGCTTTAAAAATGGCCCAAGAAGTTTGGGACTTGAAAAGTTGTAGAAACTTTTCCAAGGTAAAAACCCCTATTTTGAGCCAGTGCAATACGTGGGTGGACACTGAATTCCACCTAGATCAATCCTCACCCCTTAGGAAGAAATGTTATCCATTGTGTGAAGTCCCCAAGGAAGATTTTGTTTAATCTTAACCTTGGTGAGTTGTTTCCCTCGCTAAAGAATTTGTCCTTCTTAGCTTGTTGAAGGCTGGTATGAACCTATTGTTGGAGGGGTTGGATCTGTTTAGCCAATTTGAATACATGAATAGTCAGAATGTGGGATGACTCTATTGGTGAAGATGCAACGTGAAGAACATGAAGGGATTTATCATAACTTGGTTTGATTGGGTAGTGTGGAAGCACCCTCGTAGGTGCAATAGGAATATCTTGGTGCTCTTCTACAATCTTGTTGATTTTAATTTGTTGGATAGAAGGGTATTGGGCAAAGGCTGTAGTGGTTGCATTGTCCTTCTCTTTTGACCACATTGTGAAGAGTCTAAACTTCTAGGTATGATAGATTACTTTGTGGCACGATTTTGTCAGTATAGTAGTTGGAACTACCTCTAGTGTCCTAAAGGGATGACCCCCCAGAGTAAAAATGAAGCTACAGGGTCAAGACTCAGAAAAATCATGACGTCTATGTTGGGATCTAAATATGTCCTAAAAACAACCTTTATGCATCAGACGAAGGTAGGTGTTGGCACAAGCATTTTACTTGTTTCCTACGTAGGTTCTTACCTTTCATTTTCAATACCTCATCCTCCAGAGATGCAACACCTACAAAGGTAACAACAATCGTAAAAAAAGGAATGGCAGTTGTTTTTTTCAAATGAACGACACTACCGGCAAAGGTAACAACAATAATAACTAGGGAACGACAGTCATTATGTTGGACCGAACTAACGTTGTATGAATTGCATTGTAGTACTTTCCCAACTATCTAATTTGTCAATATGAGGTTTGTAAACTTACGAAGAACATGCAAAGTATATGCAGGATTGAAGTTAATTTAACCTAATCTAATGGTAAATCTACCACTGAAATTGAATAATTAACCTAATGCAAGAAGTTGAAACACACGACTTGGAATTGAATTTCTACAACACACGACTGAAATGAAATTGTGTAAATGAAATTAATCTAGGAATGGAAAATTGTGTCAAAGGATAAACAACATGTAAAGAGAAACAAAACGACACATGTGAGCTCACACTAACAGCAAATCAATCTCAAATTACATTACAAGAATCAAATGGAAAATCATGAAACAATAATGAAAACATGAATCAAACTAAGAATCCATTTCTCCAATATTACAAAGCCCAAACTCTACATACTAAGATTCATTTCAGACTTCTACTCGAATCCTCATTGACTACTACTAAATGAATACCCCCTCATGAAGAGAGAACACTCTCTTATATATATGAGATATTTGAAAAGAAGATAAGCATCTCATAATTATAGATCCACTTTTCTCTCAACCAAATTCCCATTATTACAAAATATAATCCCTTCAAATCCTCACACATATCTCTCACAAATCCTCGATAAGATATTCCAACCAAATCTCCATGATCTTCTCCTTGGAATAGGCTTGAATTATCTCCTCAAATCTTGAAATGGTGGACGAAGTATTCAAGAAGTCTTTTTGAATTAATCCTTCACATATTCCTACACATTACAAAGCTCACACATTTTTGAGATATATATGAAAACATGTCGATTTTCTAATATTTAATCACAAATTCCCTTTTAATACTAAAATGAATAAAGTGGAGAATAATAAGGTGAAACCCAAATATATTTATGAAAATGATATCATGAAAGGTTAATGGGGCGATGAAATGTGAAGAATGATGAAGGGAAGGATGGATGAAAATATGAAATTTCTGAGCCCCAACATACCCCTCAACTGAACTTGTTGTATGTCCGCATGCAACTATGTATGGATCTTCTCAAGAAATTTTGGCATCTGAATGTTGTCTTTGAGTGATCATACTGAATGTTTCCAGGATGGGATTTACATGAGTAACAACTGACATTTTCTTATAGTTGGTTCTTATGTGACAACCATGAATATAAAGAATGTTGGTTCTTGTGTTAACAACATTCATTTCATTATTTGTTCTCTTGTTGTTATGATAATAATTTACCCATATTATTACTGGAAAATATAAGCTATCAATGTGCATAAGGAAACATCACTGAGTATAAGAAATCCCTTTTTCATATTTATGAATCATGCCAATATGTATATCAATGCTTATGAAGCAAAGTGCAATAGAGTATCGTTGGAAAAGAAATGTTGGTAAATGGTAAATGAGTTGAAAAATGGAATGATGGTAGTGGAAAAATGGAGTGATGATAGTGAATAAAGTCCCCTATAGCCCCCAACTGAATTGGTTGCATGTCTGCATGCAACTTGGCATGGGTCATAGAAGTGAAAAGGAAATGGGGCTTGGTGAGGGAATTTTCCAAATTATTCATTGCTAACTGTTGAGGAATTACATGATTAAAGTTTAGAAAATAACATACCTCCACTTACCCAAAATGTTGATGAACTATGCAATAGGAATATGGTTGATGCCACTGTTGAAGCATGGAAGATGTCACTGTTGTAGGATCATGTGAAAGGTGACTTATGTTGTAGCTGTGATTGCTATAACTATTGGATCGGAGAATGTGAAGTGGAGGAATCTGAACTATTTTTGATGAACCATGGAAAAGAGGAAGCATGAAAGTGGAACTGTGGTACTCTCATATAGTTGAAGTCATGTTGTTGTAACTGTTGATGGAACCATGAAAAAATGTATAGTCTTCACCCGCTACTAAAATCGATGGTACAATTCTAGTCATGCGAATGAATGTGTCGATGTCGAGAATGAAGAGAAGTCATTGGATTACCGGCCATTCATGCATGTCATTAACCAATGTGAGTAAAAATCACCATTGATGACAATGAGTGCCAAGGTACCTGAGTACATCTTGCAAAGTGTGAATAGATTTGTTGATGTTGAGCCACTTGCAATATCTGACGATCAAGGGACAGTGATGTATTCCCATGATTGTCAGTGAGAGAACTTTCCATTAAGGCATGCAAGCCTCCAAGTACTCAAAAGTAACTCTAGTCTATATCCCAGATAAGGTGTTGAGGTAGATGGGGAAAGACTTGTTGAAAGGTGGGCCTTAAGGAATCCCACATCAGTCAACACGAATTTTTACAAAAATATTGGTAGGACTATAAGAAAGATATCAGTAGAAACTTTATGGCAAGGCAATGTAGTCATGGAAAAGAACTGAATGGCTTTATTTGTAAGGAAAAAATGAATGGAAAAATAAGAAATAGATGTATGTGACTCAGAAATATAGGTGTATGTGAAATCATGATGGATAAGGCAATGAAAAGTGGACTTCAATACATGGATGACGAGTAAGCTTGGAGGGAGAAAGGTAAATGATCATGTCATGGCGTAATTGGTTTTCTGAAAGATGGCGGTGTAGTGACAAACATCATGACATATGCGATGAAAAACATTTCTCCTTCAATCTTTTAATAAAGCATGCTTTTCTGAAAAGTTTTGTGATTCTCAAAAATCACTTCGGTCATGAGATTGGATCGTCTTCAAAACTGTAAAATCTTAGTACTAATCCTGCATGAAAACTGTGAGAGCTTCGAAAAATATGAAATGTGGGAATAAGTACGAATGCGAGCAAATAAAATTCAAAAACAAAGTAAATTTTACATGTTTCCCCCTTTGCGTGCAAGTTTCATCGCTGATTGTTGTTTAAAGTGACTCAAGAAACCAAGTTAGCCCAAATGTTTTAATATTGTTTTAAGGATTTAGGAAATATCCATATGCAATTTTTTTTTATTTTTACAATGTTTTGATTTTTTTTTGTGTAATTTTTTTCTTTTTATGGTTTTCTTTTTATTATTATATTTTTTTGTAATAAAACAAAACAAAAATTATTTTTATTATTATAATAAAACAAAGCAAATAAAAGAAAATTATTATAATTTTTTTTTTATAACAAAACAAAATAAAAGATTATTTCTCAAATAAAGTATTATTTCTTTAATTTTATTTTGGTTAGTTTTATTTTGTTAATGTTTTTTTTTTAAGCTTTTTTTTTAATCGTTTTGCTATTACAACAAAATAGAAAACCAATTACACAACTAGAAGGCATCCAAGTGATAAAATACAAAACACATCCCTATGCTTTAAATGCATATCATGGAAATATCATGAGTGAACTTTGAGCCTTTTCCAGATGCTTCCATCCTCATCTAATTGAATGCAGTGGTCGCTTTCTCGGGAGGAGATATCAACTTCATGAAACCGATCTTGTAGCAGGTGGTTATGCATGTGAACGCACATATTTTCTTGGCCTAATTTGTTTAATCGGTCACCCTTCTGGTGCTCTTGTGATTTTACATGTCAGAGAGAGTTTCATTTCTAAAAGAAATTATTACTTCAGCACATGCACAGAAAAAATAAAAAATAAAAATAACAATTCCATGTAAGAGTGTAACATGCCAAAAAACCATAGATGAATGTCCTTGACCTTCCCTTCCTTTGGGTTATTTTTCCATATCTGATTAATCGCTAGTCTAACATGTTGTCTGGTGAAAGACGAAAGTTTATTCGTTAGGTGGGCGCCTCAGATGAAAGTGCTCTCACATCCTTCAGTGGGAGGCTTTCTGAATCATGATGGATGGATCTCTATGTTGGAGAGCATTTGCATTGTTGTGCCCATGATATCGCGACCCTTCCTTGTCGAGCAACCGACTAACGACAGATTTGTTGGGGAATGAAATTCCATGCTCGGCTTCTTTTTTAGTTGCGAGGGCTTGAGTGTTAAGTTTTGTGCATGTTCCATTCTGTCGGATGATGGATGTTGCGGAGGATGATATCAGTTGTTAAACCTACCTTTGTTGCCCACTGTGATTCCATTCTTGTCAAAATGTTTTAGCTTCATCCTCGTCTTATTAGTATTTTTATATTCTTCAATCAACGGTTTCGAATGCATCCCACAGAATGCTTGCAAACACTTTCATGAATTGTTGTTGTGACAGAGTTTGACATACCAATATCTGGCATGCCTTCCCATTCAAAAGGCTGATGAAACTAGTTTCTGGAAGACGTAAACACAGGAGCAGAGAGTCCTCGATAACTTAGTTAGGGTTCTCGAGAACTAAGCAACTTGTATGTATCAAAGTTATTGTATATATCAAGGTTCTTGTACAAGAGGTATATCTGGTCTATAGGAGCACAGATTTCTCGGTAACTGGTTTTCGAAATGTTTCTATGTGGGGTGTTTCTGGCAAGTTTTGTTTTGGTTTTTATTCTTATTATTTTTTTATTTTTATTTTTGCATCACTAGCTTAAAAATAAAATTGGAAATTAAAAAAAAAACGCAAATGAAATTTCTTTGCAAATGGGGATCCCAAGTCAAAAATTAAAGCAATTTTAACTATTATTTTTCCTGAAAACATTAGCAACATCCTACTTTCTGATCCTCAAGATCTCACGAAGTGTGGAGGAGAGCATACCTATTCAAAACTTATTCAACTTATTCAAGACTTAACACAAAAACTAAAAATAACATCCTATCTACTCTATGCTAATTAGAAATTAGAGATTAGTTACGTGTAGTCAAATAGCCAATGTAGCCAAGCACAAAATAGTAATAATAATATGTTCTCTTTCAATTTCACAAATGACAATCGAAAATATACATAAACGTGCGAAATTAATTGTTGACATTGTAAATTAAAAAAAGAAAAAGAAAAACTAAATAAATCTAACCTCGTACTTTCTTGAAACCATCATTCAATAAGACTTTCGTAGGCACAATTTGTCTTGCTCAGATTATGCTGCAGTTCCTCATTGTCCTCCTCTACCTCCTCCTCACCTAATTTTTCTTCATTAAATAAGCAGGATTCTTCGTTCGCCTCTAGAGGAGTAATTAAGCTTTCGTCTGCTGTCAAGATATCCTCTTCCAGAGAAGAAGAGATCCTGAATTTTTCTAGGATCTGAGTGAGTTGTTCCAAGATTAAAATCATTGTTAAACCATCTTGTTAAAGAGATTCTTACAACACCCAAAACTGAAATATAAATGAAAAACTTAAATAAAAGCACTCTTACTGAAACAGAAAACAATTACTCTTCACAGTTGCAGAAATCAAACGCTCTTGGTAGTTGGCAAGGAAAACATGAGGAGTCTCTACTCAAGTAGTTTCTATGACCTATTGGCATAGCGACATACCCAGGGTTCAACTCTAATAGTTCACGAAAAACCCCTAACTATTGGCCCTTTCAAAAACACCTACAGAGTAGATGCATTCTCACCCGAAGTAGCAATAGGGGGTTGTAGGACACAGGTGTCTACAACCAAATTAAATGCAAGTGGATTCGAAGGAACAACACGTAGAGATCCAGTTATTCTTTGCCAACCTAAACCTACTTCGCACAGTTATATCTCAGATCTAGCACAATAATGTAATGACAAAATAACAGAAGGCAAAGAACACGACATCAATCACACATAACAACAAGATATGTGTGGTTCACCCTCTCCCTAGGGATACATATACATAACTGTGTTTCTTGATATATTATATGAAAACATACAATTCTATCTGCACACTTAGCTTGCATATCTCTCTCTCTTTCTCTTCTTCTCTCCCCTCCCCGCGCACCCAGCTGCAGGGTTGATCTTCACACCCAGCTGAATATCTTACAATATAGACTCGCTCCCCTCACAATACTTCTCTTACACAACAACAATAATCACTCTCTTAACTCACAATGACCAACTCATAACGAAAAACAACGAAAAACCACCCCATCCTAGGTCCTCTAGACCTTTATTTATACCTTACAATGACAAATGTGTAGGTGTCAAAACCCTAGATACCAAAACCCTAGGTGTCTAAAACCCTATATCAACTTGACCCACGTTTCGAGGACTTTTCCAGCCTATCTTTCTGTCTTTCCCGCGAGGTGATCCAAAGAATCTGTTGGTGGCTTTTTTCACTTGTTGAGTTGTCCACGATCCATCTTCCTTTCTTATCTGTCCTCCTCGATATTCTGATTCAACGACTCATTTTCTCTTACTTCGCTCCTTTTTTTTCGCTTCTTTGACCACTTCAACCCAATCTCAGTCAATGTACCTTTCGTGGAGTTTGTACTTCGTCTTTCTTCCTTAATCTTTGCTTTCTTCCATAACCAAGGGCCAACAGGCCCCCAACACTCACATGTGACTCGTCCCGAGGCACTACAAGTCTGAACCTTTCGTTTCACTTCGAATTCAGACTGTGCGAAGTAGCCTATGCTCTCTATTATGTTCCTCCCTTCCTTGTGCAAACTGTCTTTTCTATGTCTGGTACCCAATTTCAACTGCACCTGGTACCTAGAACCTTTTTTTTTTTCTTTCACTAAGAGTTGCAAGGCAGTTGGTTATCATAATAGAATTTCAACCGACTCCCATTCACCAAACCTTCCTTCCATTCTCCATTCAAAGTATTTAACTACGAAGCTCCTCCTTCTTTAACATATGCAACCTCATATCGCCCAAGCCAATGTGTCCTAAACTTCCCTGGATGCTTCATGAACTTGTTGTCATATACCAATACCAGATCTCCTTGCTTAAAGGATTTCTTCTTGATATGTCTATCGTGATAGGCCTTTTCTCGTTCCTTCTGCACCTGCTGGTGAAATCCCGCAATGAAACTATCTTCTTCCAGTTCGAACAACTATGCAAGCCTATCTTGTACAATTCTTGTGTCATCCATATCTGTAAATGCTGCAATTCTTAGACTAGGAACCAAATATTCCATAGGTACAACTGCTTCTAGACCAAATACCAATTTAAAGGGAGTATGCATTGTCAACTTATTGCAAGTAGTTCTGTAGGCCCATAACACTGTTGGTACTCTCAAATCCCAATCATCTATGTTTACACTGCAAATATTCGTCAGCATTGTCTTCAATATCTTATTGAAATCTTCGACTATTCCATTTTTTTCTGGGTGGTAAGGTGTTCTCTTCTGATGATGAACTTCAAATTCCTGAGTCAAGGCTTCAATATTCTTATTGATAAAATGTGTACCTTGATCGCTCATAAGGATCTTTGGGCATCCACATCTAGTTATGATATCATCAAATATGAATTGTTTAGTCGTAGTTGCACTACAGTCCTTGAATGCTCTTGCTTCTGTCCATTTGGTCAAATAATATGTTGTAGTGATGATGTATCAAGCTCATGTGTGCTTTCCTGGTGGGTTGATAGGTCCCTAGAAATCAATAGCCCATTTCTCAAATGCATGTAAGGTTAGTTGAGGTGCTAAAGAGATCTCATCTCTTCTGGAATGTTTCCCAACTCTTTGGCATACATCACAAGCTTTGTAGTATTCCTTAGCATCTTTTTGTAAAGTAGTCCACGAGAAGCTATCTCTAAGAACCTTATGCGTTGTTTCTTTTCCTACATAATATCCTCCTGCGCTGCCTTCATTTTATTCTACTAGAATCAATGGTCTTTCTACCTCCATAACACATCTCCTCAAGATCTCATCAGGTCCCATAGTATAAATTTGTCCAGCTATAAGTGAAAAGTCTGTAGCACGAACTACCAGGTGTTTCTTTTGAATGACTGTATATTCGTGAGCTCCCATTCCTATTAATAGGAACTGGACTATCTTGGTGAAGTGATCATAAACCTTTCTGATGGCCAGCAACTGTGCATCTAGTAGTGTATCCTCCAAAGTGGTAGGTTCCTCTCCATGTTCTAACCTAGACAAGTGGTCAAGTCCCTTGTTCATTCTCTCTGGCTTGACCACAATATCAAAATCATATTCTTGGAATAACAGTAGACATATTCATATTATTCCCCCCAACACTGGCTTGTTGACTAGGTATTTCAACATAGGGTGATCAGTTAACATCCTAAAATGTCCTCCCAACAAGTAGTGTCGAAATTTCTGCAGTGCGTACACCATGGCTAAACCTTCTCTCTCAGTGGTAGTGTAATTTATCTCAACTGTGGAGAGATTCCTACTAGAAAAGGATAATGGATGGTCAATATCTCTTTCTCCTGGTTGTGCTAACACTACTCCTAATGCAATATATGAAGCATCGACATGCACATGGAATTCCTTACTCCAATCTGGGAAAACCAGAATGGGTGCATTGACCATTTTCTGTTTCAGTGTGTTGAAGCTCTGCTGACATTCCTCTGACCATTGGAACTGACAATATTT
>JASDQU010209146.1:17048-27487 GCA_032191745.1 Picea mariana
GGATATACTGATAGTGATTTTGCAGGTTCCATTGATGACAACAAAAGAAAATCTAGGTATATTTTCAGTTTTGGATCTGGAGTAGTGGCATGGACATCAAAGAAACAACCCATTGTGACTCTATCTTCCACTAAGGCAGAGTATGTTGCAAAAACTGCAATTGCATGTCAAGCTATATGGATGAGAAGGGTCTTGAATGAATTGTTGCATAACCAGAATGATGCAACCCAGATTGTCTGTGACAATAAATCTGCCATTGCATTGTCAAGGAATCATGTTTTTCACAAACAAGGTAAGCACATTGATACAAGGTATCATTTCATTCGAGAGCTCGTAACTGGTAAGGAGATTTCTATTCAGTTCTGCAGATCTGAAGAAAAATTTGCAAACATTTTTATGAATCCTTTGGGAAATGAATTTTTTAAAAAGCATAGAAGTAATATTGGGGTCTGCAAGCTGTAACGCATTGTTTGCAACAATTTTGTTTTACATGTTTTAGTTTGTTTTTCCCTGAAATGATTAAGAGGGAGTATGTCAGAGATTAATCATTTCACTACCTTATGAGAGTAGATTGGTGGTCGTCTTGACCCTTCAAGATGTGAGGGTTCACTATCAAGCGGTGGCTACCTTAGCCTTTGCAGGCCACCAAATACCATCACCACCCTGATTTAATTTTTCCTTAAGTCAAAGGGGAAAGTTTTGTTCCTATAAATACTTAAATCATATTGTAATCCATACACAGAGGGTGAGACAAGAGCTTTAAAGCATTTCTTGAATCAAATCGGTTATTCCCTGTTTGGAGGTTTTCTTTGCATTTATGATTTTCTGTTATTGAGATTGTAAAGTCATTTTATTTCTTGATAAATTCATTTTTGAGAAAACGCAGTAATTTTTTGGTTTTACTAATTACAAACCCGGTCATTTATTTATTCCGAGTTTATTTGTTGGAGTGTGTGATTTTAAAAGGATATTAAATACAAAATTGATATTTTTGCATTCAGGACTTGCTTGTTACATATGCGCAGAGTTCATTTTATTTACCAAATACCGAAACTCAAAATTGTTGGGCCAACACCCTAATCGCATTTCACAATTCGGCATTTCTTATTTCATTTTGTTTGTGCGTCGGGTGTTTGTAAACCCTGAAATCCTGAACCTGAAACCCCAAACTGTTGGGCCCACATTCCATTTTCATTTTCACGATTTGGGAGTTGTTGTGTGTTGGTGTTTGGTATTTGTAATCGCCAAACCCCAAACCTCGAAACCCAAAGTGTTGGGCCCACAACCTTTTCGCATTTCAGGATTTAACAAACAACATGGTATTTTGTTTTTGTATTCGACGTTTGTAATCGCCGAAACCCAATAGACCTCCGTTTTTTTTCACAATGGTGATGTAAAAGGATCTAGATTCAGACAGATAATGAGTTGGTTGCTAGTGATGATTTGGTCCCTAGCGATGATATGATGATCAAAGAGGTTCTACAACCCACATCGTTTGTATGACAATCATTGGAGGAAGGTCTTCGGTATTGTTCATTGAAATCGGCTCTTCAGTACTTATAGGCTGTACATGATTTATCATTCCATCATCTACTAACTAGAGGCGGTCAAAGTTGTCTTGAGGATACCTTCTATTAAAAGCTATTCAGTTAATTTACTAACAAAAAATAAAATATCACTTTTCACTAACAGTAAAGAAAATATCACAACTTTTCACTTAATTTACTAAGAAAAGAGAAAATATCACAATTGGGAATAAATGCAGAGGTATGGAGGCCTGAAGTAATGAGTTGTGGATGTTGAAAGAGAGTGGAACCGTCACCATAGCATACCCAAAATTTGCAAATTCGGCAGTTCCAGATATTTGACATGAGACAAGTTGATATATTCTTTGATTCTAATTTCCTTGGCGGGTTTTATCGAATTTCAGTCACCATATGCGACATGAAATGCCATATTCCTCATCATTTAATGTAAGGGGTTCTTAGGGGTTTTAGATTCGAATTCTAATCTGAAAGTGCCAAGATGGCAGGGTTGAAGAGGTAGGTTTTAATGGCTTTAATGATTGTCTAGCTATTTTGTATTGGCATGGCATGGACTGCCAATTCAATGGCAGAGTCTTGTGTAATGTGTGCATTTTTACAGTGCTTCTAAGATGTAACCTTAAGTGAAATTTATGATAATATAATACAGAGGAAGTATCTCATTTGCTGAGTCCTAAATTTAATTTTAAGCAATGTAGAAAAAACAAGGTATGAATTACACTCATTTGTAGTAGTAGAAAAAATGAAGATGTGCCATTGATAGATTATTAAGAATGCGACAATTTACACAGGATCAAAGGTATTGTTTTTACTCATGGTAGGAATAGAGGAAAAAACCATAATTGAATGGAAAATGCAAGAAAAACACACAACTGAAATTAAAGGAGACTTAGAATCTGTGTCTTATCTTGTATTAATATTCAATAAGATCTATGTTTTACATTCCGTGAAAATAAGTCTCGAAAATATATAAGATGTATGTATTTATACAAAAATTCTCTTAACTAGAAGTAGTTAGAATTTTCACAATATCTGTTGTAAATATAGAATTCAATCCAAATTGAAAAACAAAACACATATTTTCTTGAGATATGGCTTGATGTGGTGGTGCTTCATAATGTCCTTTATTTGGTCCTGGATGTGCTCGCTTTCGACGGTTCTCAGTACACATTTCCATCAATGCTACAACAAATCTTGAAGGTTCAATGTTCTCATTCAATTCGAAGGAAAATACATTCTTCTGTACTAGTGGTAGGTTCTCCTAGATCTTCATTACTGTCTCAGTTGTAATTTGGTGTTGAAAACTAGGTTTTAGCAACAACTAGTTGATCCTGAGCAAATCAGTCTGTTTCATTTGTTGGATGATAGATTGTATACCTTCTTTATTCTTTCTGGAGATTTCTTTAATCTTTTCTATGTCAATTTGATCGAGTGTCTCAAAGACATCATTACCTTTGAATTCAACCAATGATGTCTCTACAATAGACACGATATTCAGACAAGCCTCTTTTGCCTCCCTAGCAAGCTTCTATCTTTCTTATAGGTTTGTCTCCCAAAATTTAAAGACCATTTCATCTTTCACCTGTTCATATTCTGAGAAAGGGGCGAGACCAAGAATATTGGATTTTTGTGTGCATACAATGAATTCCTGAAATTTCGATCTGGCCATATAGGCATCATTTTCTCTCTCATAAATACTTTTCAGTGAATTATTTATTGCTTTATAGAATTTATGAATAGTATATATTTCTTGATACAAATCTTGATTGACAGCTTACAGTTTTTCATTAATTTCAGATGCTTGTTTTTGGAATGAAGTATTATATGTGTTTGTATTTTCTAGTGAAGCTATTCCAGTCTACAACTGTTGTATTGAAATTTCTTATGAACCAATTATAGAATTGTTGTTCGGGATGATCATTTCCATTTTTTCCTGTAGCTGCTTCATCTATTGTTTATAAGCCAAATTGATTTGCTCTATGTCATAATTCATTATGTTCATGATAACATGTTCTATGCTTTGCATTTGATTCTTCATATGTTCAACCAAGAGAGACTTTTCTTCCAATTGCTTTGAAAGATTATCCACTGACCATTGGTTGGCAGTGGAAAATCCGCCTAGTGAATCTGCAACCTCTTTGGCTAATTTAGGGTCATTGTTTTTATGTTCATCATATACTATCCTGTGTTTCTTGGTGGTCACTCATCCCTTCTAGTGAGATTCTTTTCTGATGATAGATTTTCTTTTCTTATTGAAAAAAAAAATTGATGGGGGCATCTCTTCAGGCAATATGGGAGTGAATTCGACTAGATGGATGACTTTGGAACTGGGAACCTCAAAACTGATTCAGAAAGGAGTTACTAAGGGAATAGGGGAAATAAGTGCAATGCATTTTTTTGCACTAGTAAGACTAGTAGTAACACTAGTAGTAATTGGTGATGAAGGGGGAAGCTAATAACTCTTGATCATTCAGGTCTGGCATTGATGCTTTTATATGTTTAAATAATGCATCTCTATTGTTCAATACTTGTTCATATGTGTCCTCAGTCAAGCTACTTCACTGGGGTTCTGTTGATCTAGTTTCATGTGAAGATGGAATAGGATTTGACTCTCCTTGAAAAATATTAAGCAATTTGTTCCTTCTATGGTTTTGAAAGCTCAAGAAAGCAGCTCGTTGGTCATGAGGCAGAAACTGAAATCTCTTTCTAATTTATTCGTAGAATCTATCTCCTTGGAAAACATTGTAATGAGGGATGTCTTCGTGTATATGTATTTTCATGTTGAATTGGGCCAAATGATTCTCTATTATTCTATGAGGAT
The DNA here is from genome assembly GCA_032191745.1 of Picea mariana. Lineage (NCBI taxonomy): Eukaryota > Viridiplantae > Streptophyta > Pinopsida > Pinales > Pinaceae > Picea > Picea mariana. Next base: position 21,414 of record JASDQU010209146.1, read on the forward strand.
CATGTGTTTTGAATTCAATGTCTACTAATTTTACATCTTCTAAGGCCACAAGCTCCACTTTTGAATGAGCAAAATGTAACAATGTAAACATGCCAACCTTTATGGGAAAATATGGCCCTACCTTTTTTTGAGCCACTTTCAAGTCTTTGGTGATTCCTCATGTGAATGTTTGGTATGCCACTTCTCTACAGACCAGCCTATCAGGCAAGAATTTTGGAAGTGCATGGGGAGAAAGGAAGCAGCTGAATACTCTGATGTAAGATAGGTTTTATTCAATATACCAATCTTCAATTGTGCCTAAGTTCTCCATAATGTGCTCTGAAATTCTCGGCGGAGGGTGACCATAGATATCTACATGAATCGATACCACTACATTGTGATAGATCTCATAAAATAAATCCTTAGCATATTCTTCCCATAGTTTGGAGTGGTAGAAATGTATAGGCTCAGAACTAGCTGGAGTCTAGATATAGTTCATTAGTGGAAATGGATTCATGAAGCAAATGGAATCCATGATGTAGGCGGACATGTAAAAAGAAGCATGTTGGCCTCTTGATTTCAACGATTTGTACTCGACAACCTCCTTACCTGGGTTACCCGACAACATTTTTTTCGAGATGAAAGTATAGCCTTCGACCACTTCATTGATTATAGACACCCATTCAATTATGAAATGTGAAGGGTGTTTCCTTGAAAAAAGGTGACAGAGCATTATGGCAATGTATAAAATGTGAGCATCTAAGGATGTTGTTGAATATATACCATGAGTGGCAGATTTAACTTGAATGGATTTCCCCATGAGGTATTTATTGTATCATGATGAGTTCTTCCATATTGAGTGCATTCTTTCCTTCAAAACCCAAAATAAATGATGCATTATATGTGCATTTGGGTGTAGAAGATAGTTTATACATTACTTGTGTGTCCTCTACATGAAAGGAGCCAACGAGGGTGTTCTGGTAGCTAATAATTCCTCTGGTTGAAATGTCAATGTGCTCCAGAGACGAACTTATCATATCATTTTAGGGTATTATATTTGGTCGAGAAGCAATCCTTTGTGGTTCATAATAACATACCCACCTCAACATGGACAAGAACGACTCATCTTGTTCTTCTGCTGAATCGTCGAGACAAAGAAGAACCTCATGTTTCAAGATATCATAGACCTTTTTCCAGGACTTGATGGCATCTATAATTTGTGAAGTGGTGTAGGAGAGAATATTTGTATTTGGGTTGGAATCATGTCTTTATGCATCTTTCTTCTTCCCTCATTTTTATGGCGCCATAATTCTCAGAGAAAAGAAATTAACCTTACTGTGATAAGAGTAGCCTACAAGCTCTGAATTACTGAATGGAAAACTTTGATTGAAAATGGTAGAATGACTTGAGATTTGAAATTTGTTTATTCATAAAGTCTATCAATATTCATAGTGATCTACTGACAAAGTGATTATTAAAAATCTATGGAATTTATTAACTGGAGATTGCAAAAATGTTTAATCTTAGCGATTTATAAATGCCATTAATACTTTGGCAGTTCGATGTTCGTAGGTTTTGAATATAATATGAGACAAATCTGTGAAAGACAGAATTGTAGGAGAAACTAATCATTAACTAATGACCTTTGTCTTTTAATTAATCATGCTTTAAAAATGCTTTAGCCTTAAGTACTTCAAAACTTTGCTATTCAACGGTTTTGAATGAAGGATAATAGAAATCCTCCAAAGGAGGAATTACCAGATTAAAAATTTGAACTGTTATAGATATTTTGGGGCTTTGGAACCCTGGAGCTTCAGAACCCTCGATGGTCCGGAATGCATTCTCTGTTTTATTTTTCTAAGGGAAATCTCCTGGAGTGACGTGGCAGTGATGACGTGATTTTTAGTGACATTTCAAGAAATATAGAAGACATGTTTCACCTAAAAATGTGTGATTAAGCTCACACAAATGTCTAAAACAAGTGTCAGGTGCCAGCCCAAGAAAAAATTTAATGGCACGTGTGCTATAACTCATTTGTAGGCCCTTTTAAAGATTACCACAAGGAACTATCTTCGGGACATCAGAACTTTGTAGATTAAGGGTTTTTTTTGTTCTAGATGCCTTGAAACTCCTGAAGCGCAAAGTCCCAAAGTGACCATCGAAATTTTTCTTTTAAAATTTGGGTAGGTTTATAATGTGGAGAACACGAGAGTTGTTTGATAAAATTTAATGGGATTTTGGTGAAATTTTATTTTTAAGAGGTAAAAGCAAAAGGATTTTAAAATTTAAAAGTTTAAAATCCTAAAGTGTTCTAACAACTTGAGTTATATTACAAGATGAAGAATATATTCTAATATTGGCCACTTGGGGTGTCATCCTTAGACATATTAATCAACTATCTATTTAGGTTAGAAAGAATCATTTTTACAAGATGAGGTCCAGATGTGGAAATGGTGATGCAAGATGCTTTGGAAAACCCAAAGTCCAACATAAAACTAACACCTATATGTGGGTTCAGATCAATGACCCTTGCACATTCATATTTTCAACATCGCACAGGTTTTAAGAACAAGTGACAACTTGCGAAACCCCAAATAGTCAAAGTGTCATAGATATGAATATGGAAAGTGCCACGTCACTTCGGGCCTGTACCACTTCAAKCATTTTCAATCTAGAACAAATTGAAATCACCGAACGTCGAAGAGATGGAGTCAAGAACTCCCGAGATACTTAATGATAAGATACATTAATATTGGGTTAATTGGAAATAAACATGGTTAATGAATCAAGACCCGTACCAGTACAKGAGTTATACAGAATCTGCATAGAGAAGTTCCATAGGCATGTGGAAACCATCTGTGAAGGACTCGTGGCATCAACCAGTAAATAGATGTGACATCATGTGATGTGAGGTGACCACATCAGTTTGGGCCCATACTACCCTGGGAGTTATACAAGCTCTTCATTCAGAAACCTCTAAAACCCTAAGTACCAGAGAGACATGGCATCAATCCATTATCAACACATGTCATAAAACTGTCTTGAATATGTGGCATCCATTAGTCATGGGATGTGGTGCTCATATATACCATGACACATGGCAATCGTTTACATCATATTTTGTGTTTGTGATCTATGGAACATATTCTTTATGCGACATGTCATCCTTTTGACATTTCCTATAACTCATTTTTAGACCCTTTTAAACATTATCGCAAGGAACTATCTTCGAGACTTCAGAACTTCGTAGATTTGGGTTTGTGTTGTTTAGATTCCTTGAAACTCCCGAAGCTCAAAGTCTCGAAGTGACCATTGAAGGTTTTATTTTAAAATCCGGGCATATTTATAATGCAAAGAAAACAAGAGTCATTTGATCAAATTTAATGGAATTCATCAATGGATGATATTTTAGGCACYTTATTAATACATAATGATCATGAATTTATTTAATTGAAAAGAAATTCCCTAAGATGTAAAAACAAAATATTTTAAAATTTAAAATTTTAAAATCCTAGAGTGTTGTAACAACTTCAATTATCTTACAAGATGAAGAAGATATTCTAAGGTTGGGCACTCGAGGTGTCATCCTTAGACATATCAGTCAAATGTACATTTAGGTTACAAAAAATAATTTTTACAAGATGAGGTCCAGATCCGGTAATGGTGATGGAAGATTCTTTGGAAAACCCAAAGTCCAGTATAAAATTCCAAAATAGCTGAAGTGTCACAGATTTGAATGCACAAAGTGCCATGTGACTTCGAGCATGTGCCACTGTGGGATTTTTCAATCCAGAATAGGTCAAAATCACCTAATGTCAAAGATTTAGAGTCAATAACTCTCGATATACTTAATGATAAGATACATTACCCTTGGGTTAATTGGAAATAAGCATGGTTAATGACTCCAGGTCCGTAGTAGTCTGGGAGTTATACAAACTATGCATAGAGAAACTCCCTTAGAGATAAGTGCCAGAGGCACATGGAATTCGTTCATGAAGGACACATGACATGAACCAATAAATACGCCTGACATCATGTGACACGAGGCGACCACATCAGTCCCACCCCATACTACTTTGGGAGTTATACAAATTCTGCATTCATAAACGTCTGAATCCATAAGTACTGGATAGACATGGCATCAATCCGTTGCTGGCATGTTTCATAAAAATGTCACAAATATGTGGAATCCATCAGTCAGAGGACGTGGCCCTCATATAGACCATGACACATGGCACTCATTTAAATTATATTTTATGTTCATCACATGTACTATTTCAAGTGACACGTGGCACATATTATTTATGTGACATGTCATCCTTTTGGCATGTCCTATAACTCATTTGTATACTCTTTTAAATATAATTGCAACGAACTGTATTTGAGACTTTAGCACTTCGTAGATTCAGGGGTTTTGTTGTTTAGATGCCTTGAAACTCCCAAAGAGTGAAGTCTTGAAGTGACTGTTGAAGGTTTTCTTTTAAAATTTAGGCAAGTTTATATTGTGGAAAAAACGAGATTCGTTTGATCAAATTTAATGGAATTCATCAACGAATGATATTGTAACTTCCTTATTAATACATAACGATCGTGTATTTATTTAATTGAAAAGAATTTGCCTATGTTTTTTTGGTGAATTTTTTTTTAAGAGATAAAAACAAAAGATTTTAAAATTTAAAAGTTTAAAATCCTAAAGTGTTCTAATAGCTTCCATTATATTACAAGATGGAGAAGATATTCTAAGGTTTGGCACTCAGGGTGTCATCCTTAGGCATATTAGTGAATTGTCCATTTTTACAAGATGTAGTCCAGATATGGAAATGGTGATGAAAGATGTTTTGGAAAACCAAAAGTCTAGAATAAAACTAACACCTATATGTGGGTATATCTCAAGGGAACTTACACATTTCGACTTTCAAAATCGTGAAGCTTTTAAGACTAAGTGACAACTTCATATGTATTTACAAGTGTCATTGATCTTTGGCAGTGGAAATTAATTTTGGGTTAGAATTTTCACTTGTTTCCAAATCATTATTTTCTATTTCAATATTTTATCCACGTACTCGATTTTCATTGTGTTTGTATCTTTAAAAAGAGTGTGAGAAAATGAAAACACAAACTATGACTTGATTTTTTGTTGTAACTACATATAGTTGATTTACAAGACTTATTGATGTGTGTCCTTTGTAGATAACAGTGGGTTAGAATTATTTTGCATTCTTAATGTGACAATGCCTTAAAAAAACTAAAATAACCAACAATTTTTCACAATACAATATCAACATTTTTTTTATGATCCAATAATATTCACCTCTATAAATTCGATAATAGGGAGGTTGTTTTGGTAGATTGAACTATCAGTCACTTCAGGCGACTGGGGTGCATCTGGGGTACCTGTGAGAAAAGATAATGCTTTGATGAATAATTTTTTTTTATTGCAACTTGTGAGAGTACTTGTGTTTTTGGTACATTGTTTAATGCATTGAAACCTTATTTTAAGTACTAAACTTCTTGCAAGAGATTATTCACTGAATGGTTTGTTGTTTTCCTCCATTTTTACCTTTATTTTGTCACTTTTTTGTCATTGGTGCAACAATAGCCAAGGAGAATCCTCATCCATATCATGTTTCCAATCTCACCATGCTCTTGTCTTGGTGAACAAACCCTCTGTAACGACCCTCATCGTTATGACAACGTGTGACACATAACCAGTGCAATATGTATCTTTTTTTAAGCATTAAAGTGACAACAAAAATGGTCAATAAAAGCAACTCAACAACAAACACAATGCACACAATTCAGGCAACAAAAAAACATAACAACCTATCATACTATCACACCAAGAAGATGGAAGCAACATGATCTAAAAATGAAGAAGACTTGAAAAACTTGAAAATTATTGCAAGTGAAATGTTATGGGCTTAAAGAAAATGGATCAGTTTGCAACACATAGATTAAAGGATTACTTATGCAATTTACACATAGACAACAACATAATCAATGAACATAAGCACATAAACAAAGCAATTGATAAAGGAGTTCACCCCTCTTATGGGCTACATCTCCTGGTCCAGCTTCCAATGGATCATTATTAT